>WNWU01012454.1:171-13238 GCA_012654045.1 Ptyas mucosa
TCCTCCCCACTCCAGGGGAAGGTTACTGCAAAATCCCCATTTCCTCCTGATCAGCTGTGACTCGGTAGACAGAGAATAGGGGCCAGCCGGAGGTGGTATTTACCGGTTTTCCGAACTACTCAAAATTTCCGCTACTAGTTCTCCAGAACTGGTCAGAACCTGCCTCTGGTTGTAACTTGAGGACTAGCTGGATACAAAATCATAGTAGAAAAAGGAATAAAAGTTATTCCTAAATCCACAAAGGTCATTTCTGAGAAAAAAAACAAAAACCATCCAACCAGCTATACAGACCGTCAGTGCTGTAACTCAGAGTGAATTATGAAAAATCAAATGCATACTGCTATCATTCTCAACCGGAGATCCATAACTTCTATTAAAGATTCATCAATGTCAAAAATAAAATCAAAGTGATTTATGGCATCCTTGGAAAGTCTTTTGAGTGGTGAATAGATGAAATGCCTTCTGAAATAAGGAAGCCTTATATGGACATTTGTTGAAAGAAGAGAAGAGTGAGTGGAGGATTAATGGATTTAAAAGGAGTTAAAGAGGCAGGGAGAAAAAATGGCATTTGCTGGTTGGGAAGAAAGCCGGAAATCATAATTCGATCTTTTCCTTCTTTTTTTTTTTAAACATTTCCTTTCTTTTTTTTTATTTTCAACCCTCTTTCTTCTTATTTTTCTTTTTAACATTCTATAATTATTGTATTTTTTTTAAAAAAGCACTGATTATTACCTAGATGGGAATACGCAGCACTAGGGATTTGAACCGCTCAACTGCCAACCTTTCGATCGACAAGCTTAGCGTCTTAGCCACTGAGCCACCACGTCAGTGGTGGAGTAGAACTTAATCTTAGGGCACTAAGAGTAAGTTAGTTACTTATTAACTCACTTAGTTCACTCTTAAGGAACTAAGAGTGGAGTAGAACTTATTCTTTGGGAACTAAGAGTAAATTAGTTACTTACTAACTCATTTAGTTCACTCTTAAGGAACTAAGAGTGGAGTAGAACTTACTCTTTGGGAACTAAGAGTAAGTTAGTTACTTACTAACTCACTTAGTTCACTCTTAGGGAACTAAGAGTGGAGTAGAACTTACTCTTAAGGAAATCAGATCAGATTACACCTAAAATTTAATTCTTCAACCAAGAACAATCATAGGAAACAGCAATATATCCTAACGAAATCATGTGACCTATAACTTACAAGCATTAAATTTCGTGATTGTTGGGAAGTTACAACAGCAGTGAAATAAGTGATTTATGACTAGTTTACGACCATTACAGCATGATCATGTGATCAAAATTCAGTTGCTTGGCAATTGGGATATATTTATGACAGTGACACCAAGGTGTGTTTTACATAATTTTACCACCGGTTCGTCGCACACCAAAAATGTGAGCACATTTCATGCATGCGCTATACTCGTGCACGCGGCTTGCACATGGCTTAGAAAACATGGCTAAATAGGACAGCATAGAACCAGTTCGCCACTACCGATTCGCCCAAACCGGTTGAATACCACCACTGAGTGACACTGTCCCAGACTCCTGTTTGTATGTAACCATTTGTAAGCTTCCCAGCTGGCTTCTGAAGAGTCCTCGAGTTATGGCCACAATTGAGCCCAACATTTCTGTTGCTATGTGAAAGATTTGTTAAATGAGTTTTGCCACATTTTACGACTTTTCTTGCTGCAGTTGTTAAGTGAATCCCTGCATTTGTTAAGTTAGTAACATAGTTGTTAAGCGAATCTGGATTCCCGATTGACTTTGCTGGTCAGAAAGTCACAAAAGGTGACCACATGACCCCTGGACAGTGCGACCGTCATAAATATGAAACAGTTGCCAAGCCTCTGAATTTTGATCATGTGACCATGGGATGCTGCAACGGTCATAAGTGTGAAAAATGGTCAGAAGTCACTTTTTTCAATGCCTTTGTAACTTTGAAGAGTCACTAAATGAATGGTTGTAAGTCAAGGACTACCTGTAAAGTCAACGGGGGACGTCAGATTTGCTTAATGATCACAGGATTCATTTAACAACCATAGTGATTCACTTAACAACCATGGCCAAAAGGTCGTAAAATGGGGAAGACTCGCTTAACAAATGCCTCGCTTAGCAAAGGTAATTTTGGGCTCAATTGTGGTCGTAAGGCGAGGAATACCTATACAGGTTGTCCTCAATTTACAACAGTTCGCTTAGTGACCGTTCAAAGTTACAACGGCACTGAAAATTTGACTTATGATCATTTTCCACACTTATGACTGTTGCAGCATCTTCACGGTCACGTGATTTACATTTGGATGTTTGACAACGGACTTATGGTTATGACGGTTGCAGTGTCCCGGGGTAACGTGATCCCTTTTTCTGACCTTCTGATGAGCAAAGTCAATGGGGAAGCCAGATTCACTTAACAACCATGTTACTAATTTAACAACTGCAGTAATTCACTTAACAAATGCGGCAAGAAACGTCGTAAAATGGGGTAAAACTCAACAAATTTCTCAGTTAGCAACGTAAATTTTGGGCTCAATTGTTGTCATAAATTGAGGACTACCTGTATTCAATTTTCTGTAAGCATTGTTTTCTCTTCCTCTTCTAAAAAGGAAGAATCTGAGATTTGGGGCTCAAAGAAGTAAAGGCCAAACCTTTCCTGGCCACGAAGGGTGAATGCTTTTCAGGGCAATTCTTACATTTCTCTAACAGAGGCAGGAATGTAACAACGTGTTCCAGCTGTACTTAAAAGACAATTAAAGCCTTCTGCAACCGGATGTCTTACAGATATGTGGCTACTATAATACACAGCCGCTAGCCAGAATAATAATAATTGAGGCACACCTCTATGACATGCTCACCTATTTAGCGAAAATGAACATCTTATTAGACAAACCACCAGATGTTTTAAATGTTTACTCATTTTAAAAAGTAGACGTACGAAATATCAGCCTGAAACCTGGTATATCCCACCTCTGCTTTGTAATCTGAGTCATGGTTTGAATCAACCTCTCCTTCCACCTTCCACTTCTGAGCAATTTCCACCGGTCTTGCTTAGATAAAGTGAGGATTTAAATATGATCAGTACTGAAGCAATCTGACCTGGAAGATCCTGTTTATGGTCATTCGATATGAGTGACACAAGTCATTCAGATAAGTTAGGCAAGAGTGGGAGATACCGTATTTTTCGGAGTATAAGACGCATCGGAGTATTAAGATGCACCTTAGTTTTGGGGGAGGAAAATAAGAAAAAAGCTGATTGGCAGGTGGATCGGCCTCCCAGAATACCCCCAATCAGCTGTTCCCAGAGGTGAATTTTAGCAACAGGTTCCTTGGTTGTGAGCTCTGTGCCTTGTTTTTTTTTTTTGCTTTCTTTTCTGCCTCTGAAACTTCTGAAACTCTGTTTCAGAAAAAACTTTTTTTCCTGCCTCTGAAAGCCTCTGAAACAACTTCAGAAAAAAAGCCTCTGAAGCTCTTGTTTGGGGGCTTCTTTTCTGAAGCTTCTTTTCTGATGCTTTTTTCAGCCTCTGAAACCTCTGTTTGAGAAGCTGGGCGGGGCTATATTCGGAGTGTAAAACGCACCCAGATTTTCACCCTCTTTTTTGGGTGGAAAAAGGTGCGTCTTATACTCTGAAAAATAAGGTAATTTAGAAGGCAGGACAAGATTTTGTTTCACAGGGCGTCTCTTGTCATCAAGTTTGTCTCTTGTCATCAAGTTCGGTGTCCTATTTCCAATAATGGCCGACTCTGATGCTTCTTGGAAAATCTCCTGTAAGTCAAAGCATTTCTGTGTCTACCTCTTCAGAAAATTATATTCACAGATATATGATTAAGACCTCGACTTGCAACCACTCGTTTAGTGACCGTTCGAAGTTACAACGGCAGTTAAAAAAAGGGGGGGACTTATGATCGTTTTTCGAAGTCAATGGGGAAGACTGTGTTACTAACTTAACAACCGCAATGGTTCGCTTAACAACTGTGAAAAGAAAGGACGTAAAACTCAAGTGCCTTGCTTGTTAAATTTGTGGTCACAGTGACTTGTGGTCACTGAGGACTACCTGTGGAAGCAATGGAGTGACAAGTGTACTTTCAGACTTCCCAAATTGTGTTAAAGCAATTGTGTATAAATTAAAGTGATGATGATGATATTCAGTTTAGTCATGTCCGACTTTTGCCGATTCTATGGGCCAGGTCCCTCCACATCGTCTGACCTTGCACTACTTTACAATAAAGTATAATTACTTTATCTGGTTGCATTTCCTGTCTGGTCTACCTGGTAAGGCTGACACTTTAACCAACACGGATAAATTTCTAATGGCTACACTCCCACATACTAAATTTGATTTAACCTTATTATGTTTCGTGCTGACCAAAATATTACAGTGTAAACAGTGGTGGGTTTCAAATTTTTTTTACTACTGGTTCTGTGGGTGTGGCTTGGTGGATGTGGTATGGCATGGCTTGGTGGGCGTGGCAGGGGAAGGATACTGTAAAATCTCCCATTCCCACCCCAATCCAGGGGAAGGTTACTGAAAAATCCCCATTTCCTCCCAATCAGCTGGGACTCAGGAGGCAGAGAATAGATGGGGGCGGGGCCAGTCAGAATTTTTACTACCGGTTCTCCAAACTACTCAAAATTTCTGCTACCAGTTTTCCAGAATTGGTCAGAACCTGCTGAAACTCACCTCTAGGTGTAGGCAGTAGTGGGATTCAGCCGGTTCTGGCCGGTTCTGGCGAACTGGTAGTGGCGAGGTAGGCTCCGCCCACCCACCCTGATGTAATGCCATCCTATTTAGCCATGTTTTGGAGGGCATGCGCGTGCGCAGAAGGCACCCAGAGATGCTGAGAAGATTTTGTTGATATGTGACTGTAAACCAGATCTGTGTTTTTACATTTCCACGGATCTGTCCCAAACTTGTTGTGGTTGCCTAGGCAACCTATTGTGTGAATTCCAATTGCTTTTATAAATGGTGGGAAAGAAATCTTAAATAAGGTAACAACAAATTGCCAGATCTTGATCCAAGTAGGATTTTGCATGCCATGAATCAAGTTTCATTGTGATTTATGATATTCATACAACGGTATCTTTTTGCAAATCATATCAATGGACACCATTGGACAATTACCAAGGGTGTAATCTGTATCACTTGCCATGATTTGACATGCTCTTTGATTTAAGGGACAATCACAAAACATTGGAATGTAGCCCACCCGCCACCCCCAAATTGTGTATGTTTTTGTGCATGTACAGGCAGTCCTTGACTTACAAGCACAATTCCTGTGGCTAAGTGAGACAGCTGAGTGAATTTTGACCCGTTTTATTATTTTTCTTCCCACGGCTCTTTAAGTGAATCACTGCAGTTAATAAGTTAGTAACCTGGTTGTTAAGTGAATCTGGCTTCCTCATCAACAACCTGGTTGTTAAGTGAATCTGGCTTCCTCATCAACTTTGCTGGTCACAAAAAGGGGACCACATGATCCCGGGACACTGGAACCGTCATAAATATGAGTCAGTTGCCAAGCGGCTCAGTTTTGATCACATGACCATGGGATGCTGCAACGGTCATAAATGTGAAAAAATGGTCGTTGAGTCACTGTTTTCAATGACACTGTAACTTCGCATGGTCACTAAATGGACTGTATACATACACTGCATACAGTGGTGGGATTCAAGTAATTTAACAACCGATTCTCTGCCCTAATGATTTCTTCCAACAACCAGTTTGCCAAAATGCTCAGAAAGTTAACAACCGGTTCTCCCGAAGTGGTGCGAACTGGCTGAATCCCACCACTGACTGCATAGTTCAAAAAGAGATTTATGCAGCAAGCGCACACTGAACTAGGATGGGAAATTCTCTGGGAATCCCAAAGATGTAGGCTAGATTAGGAATTTGAGAAAAAGAGGCCGGAAGAAGGGAAGTCATGTTCTTAATGCTGGGAAGAGCCTGGATTTTTCAAAATGACCATCAGATCATTAGTATTTCTTATATTATTATTAACACGCTCTGATGCTAAGGAGTTAGATGTTCTACTCTCCCTTCCCACCTGAAAAGAACTCTGTTCCAACTGCCACTTGGGCATGGGTGTGGCCAGCACATGACTCATCCAGCCTGCGGGCTGGAAGTTTAGACATTCTACTCCCCCTCCCCACCTGAAAGGGAGAGAAGGGGATAAGATAGGAGAGGCTTCTGTGAAGCCAGCCTGAGGGAGAGAAGGGGAGAGGAGAGGCCGATGGTAACTACTCATTAATGTTCAAGCTTTAATTGTCAATTTATCAAGCCCGATCACATAGTTTCATCCAGCTACTAGTTTCCTATAAAGCTATGGAATATTGGACTTACTTTGCAGATGAATAGGAAATACTATATTGATAGGTTGCAATAAGAAGTTTAAAAATAAGACAAGACTAAGATAGGTCCATACACCGAGGTAGCCCTCGGTTTACGGGCACAATTGAGCCCAAAAATTATGTCGCTAAGTGAGACATGTGTTAAGTGAGTCTTGCCCCATTTTATGGCCTTTCTCACCCCCGTTATTAAGTGCATCATCATGGCTGTCGATGTTAGTAACACAATTGTTAAGTGGAATCTGGCTTCCCCATTGATTTGGCTGGTCAGAAACTCACAAAAGAAGATCACATGACATAATCCTGGGACACTATAACCGTCATAAATAATGAGTTAGTTGCCAAGCATCTGAACTGTGAGCACCTATTCAGTAGAGAGAAATTTCCTGAAGATGGTAAAGGTAAAGGTTCCCCTCGCACATATGTGCTAGTCGTTCCTGACTCTAGGGGGCAGTGCTCATCTCCATTTTGAAGCCGAAGAAGCCAGTGCTGTCCGAAGATGTCTCCATGGTCATGTGGCCAGCATGACTAAATGCCAAAGGCGCACAGAACACTGTTACCTTCCCACCAAAGGTGGTCCCTATCTTTCTACTTGCATTTTTTACGTGCTTTCGAACTGCTAGGTTGGCAGAAGCTGGGACAAGTCACGGGAGCTCACCCCGTGACGCGGCACTAGGGATTCGAACCGCTGAACTGCCGACCTTTCGATCGACAAGCTCAGCGTCTTAGCTACTGAGCCACCGCATCCCACCACTGAAAATGGGAGTCCAGCATAAAAGTAAAGCTCAGAAGAGTAAACCTCTGGTCTCGGTGACCGATCCGAATTCCTCACCTCATTATCCCGGGACACGTATATTTGCCTTCATTCGTCAGTCGTCAGGGGTCTGAATTTTATTAGCGTGACTATGGGAATGCTGCAACAGTTGTTAAGTGTGAAAAACGGTCAGAAGTCACTTTTTCAAGTGCCGTTGTAACTTTGAATGGTCATTCAATGTACTGTTGTAAGTTGAGGACTACCTGTAGTTACATCAAGAAGCCAGATCTTGATCCAACAAAAAGTGGACAAATACCATCCAATCTCTAACTTTGGGGAGAAGGTTGTTGTATAAGTGACGCTGAAGTGATGTCAACATACAACTTTCATTTAGTGACCGTTCAAAGTCACGGAAAAAAAGTGACTTACGACCATTGTTTCAACATCCCCATGGTCAAGTGATTAAAAATTCGGATGCTTGGCAACTGGCTCATATTTATGGCAATTGCAGTGTCCCAAGGTCACGGAAAATCCCTTGACAAACAAAGTCAGTCAGGAAACCAGATTCGCTTCACAACCATGTTACTAAGTTAACAACTGCTGCAATTCACTTAACAACTGGTCGTTGTTAAGTGATTCGCAGCAGTTGGTCGTAAAAGGGAGCAGAACTCCCTTAATAACTGTGTCGCTTAGCAACAGGAATTTTGGACTCAGTGGTGGTTATACTTATAGATATAGGTTTGGGAGGATACAGATTTATCTGGACCCCTGGCAGGGCAGGTTCATGCCTGGGCATGAGATGGAAATCGTATTGATTACAATCATGTTGGAAAAAGACAGTAAGAAAAAAAAATAAAGGAGATAATTTTTTTAAAAAAACAAACTTCTTGTTGCAATATAAATTGTCATTCTGCAAATAAGTCAAAAGAAGGACTTTCGTTCTTTAAAGATACAACGTATATAGGTAGTCTAGTCCTTGACTTACAACAGCTCATTTAGTGACCATTCAAAGTTACCACGGCTCTGGAAAAAAAGTGGCTCATGACCATTTTTCACACTTATGGTCACATGATCAAAATTCAGATGCTTGGCCCTACTGGTTCATATTTATGATGGCAGCAGTGTCCTGGGGTCACTGGGATCGGCCTTTGCGACCTTCTGACCTGCAAAAGTCCACGGGGAAGCCAGACTCACTTAACAACTGTGTTACCCGCTTAACAAATGCAATGATTCCCTTAACAACTGCGGCAAGGAAAGTTGTAAAATGGGGCAAGCTCACTTCACGAATGTTTCACTTAGCAACATAGATTCTGGGCTCAGTTGTGGTCGTAACTCGAGGATAAGCTGTACTCTCTGTTCATGCTGTGTTAAGTGTTGACTATAGTTGCGATTGTTCAGAATGCAATAAATTCCCCGTGTCTCTGTTACACTCTAAGGAAAATGTCATTAATGAAATTGTGCTACTCAGGAATTAAAAGAAGAGGTTTGTTTATACATAAGAGATGGGATATGGGAAGAAAAGATCATGTGTTGTATTTAAGAGAAGGCGATAAGTTATTTAAACCGTTTATACTTGTGATGAAGGAGAAAATTATTTCTTTCTATATCTATGGAAATTCTCAGTCATTCAGGTCACGGTAGTCCCCAAAAGTGCTTTTTTTTTTCAAGAGGCAACTGGACTTTCTGTTTTTTCTCTGAAAACGTTTTGCTTCTCATCCAAGAAGCTTCTTCAACTCTGATTCATTCACTGTGAGCTGAAAAGGCTTCTTGGATAAGAAGTGAAACATCTTCAAAGAAAAACCAGAAAGTCCAGTTGCCTCTTGAAGAAAAAAAAAACATCTTTGTGATATTTCTTTCTATATTTCTTTTCTTTTCTTTCAGTCTTTTTTTGTCTTTTCTGTTTTTCTTTCTAGTGTTTTCTTTTCTGCGCCTTCTATTTTTGTTCTCTTTAGTTTGTGTTCCTTTTTTTTATCTTTGCAATTGTCATTATTAATGACATTAATATTTAAAAAAAGAGAAACATTGCTGTAGAGATTGTTTGCTTCCCTTGTTTCCTTCTCACCCATTCTCCCTACGCCTAGAACTCTATAAAACTGGGAAACACTGCATTGAAGAGGCCTTGGTGATCCCTGAGCTCGGTTGTTAGCATCACCGTCTAAAATGAAAATGAAAGCAGCATTTTCGTTTTCTGCAAACGATAATACAATGTGCTTAATGTCTCACTCTTCCTGAAGCTCTTAACGTAGGTAAAAAAAAAAAAAAGTCATTGAAAAGAACTCATTTTTTCAGTTGGAAACAATGCCTGGCTTTGACACAGACCAAAGAATTAAATTAATGTTTTTTAATTAATTACTTAAGCTCAAAACTGCCCAAAGAGCTGCTGATTCAGTTCTACAGAGGAATTATTGAGTCTGTCATCTGCACCTCCATAACTGTCTGACTTCAACGGAGAATTAGAACTGCAGAAAAAACAATTGCTATCAACCTGCCTTCCACTGAGGACCTGTATACTGCACGAGTCAAAAAGAGAGCTGTGAAAATATCTACAGACCCCTCGCATCCTGGACATAAATTGTTTCAACTTCTACCCTCAAAACAACACTATAGAGC
Organism: Ptyas mucosa; assembly: GCA_012654045.1. Taxonomy (NCBI): domain Eukaryota; kingdom Metazoa; phylum Chordata; class Lepidosauria; order Squamata; family Colubridae; genus Ptyas; species Ptyas mucosa. The sequence continues at coordinate 9,869 of WNWU01012454.1, forward strand.
ACTGCACACCAGAACAACTAGACACAACAACAGTTTTTCCCCAAATGCCATCACTCTGCTTAACAATTAATTCCCACAACACCGTCACATCATTTACTAAGACTGTATTACTATTATTCTTCTCTTCCTTACTAGTATCTGTCTCTTCCCACTTACTACTATAACCATGTTGTTTGTATCCTTCAATTTATATTGTTTTTATTTGTTTCCTTGTATGATTTGATAGCTTATTAGTAACCTTGACTATCACTAAGTGTCGTATCTTTTTATTCTCGATGGATGTATTTTATTCTCCTTATGTACACTGAGAGCATACACACCAAAGACAAATTCCCTGTGTGTCCAATCACACTTGGCCCATAAAGAATTCTATTCTATTCTAATGCATTTACTGGGTTCTTATTGTCCTGCTACTCTAAAACACAAACCAATCAATTGGGCAGGGTTTTGTTTTTTGTTTTTGTATTTTGTATTTGTTTTTGTATTTACAGCTGAGGTTAAAAGCAGGCAAGTTCAGCGTAGTGGCAGAACTATCGTAGATTTTTTAAGCAAGGCGGGACCTAAATATTTCAGATGTGCTGGCAATAAGGATAAACAAGAATAGTCAGCCCCAGAGGGATGAAGCAGGTTGGTGGGGAAAAGGGAGAGAACTGAGCCATTTTAAAACAAAAACAAGACAGAATTATTTTATGGCAGGATGCAAGGGGGTGAAAATGACATGGAGGGGAGAATGTCTATCGATCCCTGGGAGGTTGGAGGCTGCTTTTCAGCCTTGGGGCGTGAAAAAGGAGCTCTCTGCTGCTCCATTTTGTGACCAACCAAGGGAAGCGAACAGGCAGGCGGGCGGGGAGGCACATTCATGTTTAATCTCTGCAGGACCAAATTAAGAAGCAAGGGAGAGAAACAGGAAGGAGGCAAAAGCAGAGCTTCTTCTGGACGGAACGGATGTTTGGGAAGAGAGGTAGGCTTAATTTGGTGCTCGTCTCATCACTAGGTTATCAGGCTCTGCTTGCAGACTGAGGGGTGGGGGGGGACGTCTAATCGGAAAAAACCCTTTATATTACATTTCCCAGGGCCCTGTTTTCCTTCTGCACTACCCGCAGATTGGTGATGGAGAGGGAGGGCAGAGGGAGGGGAGGACTTCCTCCCCTCTTCCTCCGCATCCTGTTTGAGGCCAAGGGGAGGGGTCCAAATGTTGCCTTTTCCAGCCTTCCCACACAAAGGCATTTTCAAGATCAACACCCCCCCCCCCCAAATTAGGATCCCTATATATATATATATCCTTTTCATCCCTGCTTGTGTGTGTGTTTGGGTATGGGGAGAGGAGGGGGGGGGGCGTTTGCCTTTGCCTGCTGAAAAACCTTCCCTGTTGGGAAGGGAGCATATAGTCCAACACATCTGGAGGGGTTTGGGTTTGGGTTTGGGATGGGTTGGGGGGTGTGTTAGAGATTTGGGAGTGGGGGGGGGAGACTGCATAATCACCCACAATGCACCGCAGCAGCATCTCTCCCCCACCCCTCCAAACCTCCATCCCCTCCTGAACCTGAAAACATCCTGTTCTTCCTGGTGCATGGGAGGATGGAAGGGGGCTTTGCAAGACCCCCTCCCTTTTTTTCCCCACTCCCCCCACCCCACACCAAGCAGAACTTTTCAGCCTGGCAAATTCTAGCATCCAACCAGCCGCTTTCTTCAACATCCTTTTTTTTTTTTTTGGAGGGGACCACTTGATATGGAGCATCGCCCCAATTCTCTCGTCTGTGATAAGCTGAACCCCCAAACCCCCACTCTCCTCCACTCAGCTTTTCTGGAAGCCCGCTCATGGAAACTTATGCCTTAGCATAATAGCGAAATCCACCCTCCTCCAAAAAAAAAAAGGAAACCGGGGTTTGAAAGAAACTCTTTGCCAGAATTAATTCGAGGGTGCTGGGGGGGAATAATCATAAGAAGAACCAGTCAATCGTATTTGTGACACATTTTTAAGTGTTCAGTTGACTGAGTTTCATGTTTAATGAATAGAAGACATAATAATAATAATAATAATAATAATAATAATAATAATAATAATAATAATAATAATAAATCGATTCGATCTGTCCCTTTCTCCGAGTAGGGGGGGAGATCGTCGCTCCCCCACTTCCCACCCCCTCTCCTCTGCTTTGCAGGGCTATCGGATCATCCCCGCCGGCGTACCGGGGGATCTCCTATCTCCGAAGGAGCCCCTCTGGCGGGGTTTCCCCCCCCCCCCCCACACACACACCCCTTCCATCCACCGCCCGCGAAGCCTCGCAGTGGATCGCAAGGGGAAATCCGCTCGGCTGCTGCGCAAGGCAAAGATCCCCAAAAGGGCGAGCGATGGAAGCAGAAGAGCAAGGAGAAAAATTTCCGCGGCCAGGCCAAACCCGGGTTGCGCCTTTCCCTTCCTTTCCCTTCCCTCCAGGGCTCCGGCCAGATCCTCGATTCCCAAGCCCAGCCCGGACAAGAGAGCCGCAGCCCCGCGGCTTTCCTTATTACCGACCCTCTCCGCTCGCAGTTGGGGCGCGGAGCTTTACCTGGACTTGCTGGCGGCGGCTGAGCCGGGGCTCGTGGACGAAGGGATTGGGGGCGGCGGCCGCGGCCGGCTCGTCCTCCCCCCGGTTCGAGCCGCCCTCCATGGCCGGATCTCCCCCCTTCCAGCCTGTGATGTGTCCCCAAGGCCCGGAGCCTGGTCGGGGGAAAGGGGACGAAGGATGGCGAGACGGAGGAAGCAAGCGGGCGCGCGGTTGGAGGGACGCCCTGGCACCGGAGCCGGGTGGCAGCAGGGAGCCAGGATGCTAAGGAGGGAGGCGGGGCTCGGCGCGGTCGTCTCGGCGACGGCATGGCTGGGGGGACGGACTTTCGCTTTGGAGGGACCGGATGGAGGAGGAGGAGGAGGAGGACTCGGCATCCCTGCGCAGTGCTCCATCCATCCCTCCATCTGTCTATGAGCCTCCCCGTTCTCCACTAGGCAAAATGTCGCTCTCAGCGGGGAAGCCAGTAGGAACCATGGAAAACAAGAGGAGGCAACGTTGGGCAAGGCCACCGCTGCCCAAAACATCTGGAAGGCGCCACAAGTCGAGAGGCTTTCTTTCTTTCTTTCTTTCTTTCTTTCTTTCTTTCTTTCTTTCTTTCTTTCTTTCTTTCTCTTTCTCTTTTTCTTTCTTTCTTTCTTTCTTTCTTTCTTTTCCTCCCTCCCTCCCCTTAGTTCCTTCCTTCCTTCCCTTTTTTGTATGACTGTAATTTTTTTGCTTGTATCCTTACGATTTATATTGATATTGTTTCCTGATTGCTTATTTATACCCTGATAAGGCAGAACGTAAAATGAAATTGGATATAAAAGTGAAATAATACGGGG
>WNWU01012459.1:12521-24466 GCA_012654045.1 Ptyas mucosa
GAATGGAATGGAATGGAATGGAATAAGAGAATGGAATGGAATGGAATAAGAATGGAATGGAATAGGAAATGAAAGCGAACGGAAGAGGAGAATAGAGTAGAATAGAATAGAATAGAATAGAATAGAATAGAATAGAATAGAATAAGAGAATGGAATGGAATGGAATAGGAAATGAAAGCGAACAGAAGAGGAGAAGAGGAGAATAAACAGAATGGAATGGAATGGAATGGAATGGAATGGAATGGAATAGAATAGAATAGAATAGAATAGAATAGAATAGAATAGAATAGAATAGAATAGAATAGAATTTTATTGGCCAAGTGTGATGGGACACACAAGGAATTTGTCTTGGTGCATGTGCTTTTAAAACATTTTGCAGCATATTGGAAGCTCTTGAACAGTGACTAGGCTGCCGTAGTGAGCCCCGTTGAAATATTACTTCCAGTTCTAGTTGCCACGATACCAAAAAAAAAAAGATGCTGGAACCCTGGAAAGAATGCAGAAAAGAGCAGCACAGATGGTAAAAAGGTCTGGAGGCTAAATCGTACGATGAACACTTGAGGGACCTAGGTATGGCTCACTTATCGAAGAGAAAAAGTCGGGGTGACACGATAGCAGCCTTCCAGTACAGTGCCACAGTTAGTTCGTTAGCTTTATTGAGTAGCCGATAGGCCAGAGATGGCTAACCGTTTTGCCGTCGCATGCCAAAAGCAGGGGGAGCGCAAGGGGGGGTCACACATGCGCATGCCCACACCCATAATTCAATGTGCCCTGCATGCGTGCGCAACCCCACCCCGCTTTTGGCACGTAGGCCCATTTTTCGCCCTTCCGAGGCTCCAGAGGCTTTCTTGGAGCCTGGGGAGGGCAAAAACAGCCTTCCCACCCCTCCCCAGAGGCCGGAAACAGCCCATTTCCCGACTTCTGGTGGGCCTGGAGGACCGAAAAATGGAGCTGAGCTGGGTTAGGGTTAGGGATAGCCTCGCATGCCCACGGGTATGGCTCCGCGTGCCACCTGTGCCATAGGTTCGCCATCACAGCTATAGGCCATATCAAAGCACAAAGTGCAAACCCGTATCACCATTAAACTCTTTTGCAAACAATTTAAAATAAAAGTAGGGTAAAATACAATAGTTATAGGATTAGATACAATATAATATGATACATAAATATATAAAATAGAGTAAAATGACATACAGTTATATTTCGGTGTCACTCTTACAAGCTACCCCAATCAGTCCCACCTATGCAGATCTCAGCCGAACCATTTTGTGTAAGTCCCGTGCTGTGTTAAATGTTATTTTCAGGTTCTGGCCGCACATAAAGTAAGTTGTTTTGAGATGGGGGTCTCAATGGGTCCTTCATTTGGTATATGAATCAAGATACCTGTCTGTCATCCCCTTATGCAAGCACCAATCAAATAGGATGTGAGCCAGGTCTTCTACCTCTGCCGCTCCGCAGATGCAGAGACGCTCATTGTAGGGTGTAGAATCTCCCATATCTGACCATTGTGTCAAGCTGTTCGAATCTCGCTCGTGTAAATATCTCCCTAAGATGTTTCGGCAGTTGTAACTTCAAATAGCTGTCTACTTGAAAAATACATTTGTATTTGCTCAGCCATTTCAAGGGACTCACCTTACTGAGGATAGCTATATCATTCTCTGCTTCTATATCCTTAATTCTTTGAGCAGCTCTATTTACAAAGTCTGCGCTACTATTAATCTTCTCCTCGTTCCCACCACCCATCTCCTTCCACTTATCACTGTAATTTGTTGCTTGTATCCTTACGATTTATATTGATATTGTTTCCTGATTGCTTATTTGTACCCTATGACTATCATTAAGTGTTGTACCTTATGATTCTTGATGAACGTATCTTTTCTTTTATGTACATTGAGAGCGTATGCACCAAGACAATTTCCTTGTGTGTCCAATCACACTTGGCCAATAAAAAAATCTGTTCTGTTCTGTTATTCTATTCTGTTCTATTCTATTCCTATTCCTATTCCTATTCCTATTCCTATTCCGAGTTGTACCTCCTGTTACGCAAGAGACAGGAAGGCCACAGCTTCTTACAAAATTGGTTAGTTTGGTGATCCAGGAGATTTGTGATTGTAATTTGTGAGTGTAGTAGACATAACTTGGGGAGTCTTATCAGTCTCCATTTCTTTGACTTTGCACCAATAGTTATACGCTCTAATTTTGGAGAGTGCATGAATTGTATGAATTCCCAATTCAGCTCTTAACTGCTGCGGCAGATGTTCTTGGATCTACACCCAAAATACGTCTCAGATGCTGGGGCTGTGTTTGTTCTGAGACTGTGGTTGAAGATAGACCCTAAACCTCTGCTCCGTACAAGAGCATAGGGATAACCTTAGCTTTGTATACTTTAATTAACGGGGCTAGGGATTGCAGTGCCACAGAGAAGAGGGGGTCATTTTGTTCTCCAAAGCACCTGAAGGCAGAACAAAAAGCAATAGGTGGAAGCTGGTCAGCGAGAAAGAGCTAATCTGGGACTAAGGAGCAATTTCCTAGCAGTGAGAACTGTTAACCAGTGGAACAACTTGCCTCCAGAAGTTGTGGGCGCTCCCATCACTGAAGGCTTTCAAGAAAAAATTGGACAGCCATTTCTCCGGGATGCAGGAAGGTCTCCTGCCTTGGGCAGAGGGCGTTGGACTAGAACAGTGATGGTTAACCTTTTTGCCATCGCGTGCCAAAAGCAGGGGGAGCGCGGTGGGGTCACATGCAAGCGTGCCCACATGCATAATTCTATGCGCCCTACACCCTCATGCTCCTCCCCTTTTGGCATGTGATGGCACGGTGGGCCCGGTAGGCCCATTTTTTGCTCTCCCCAGGCTCCAGAGCCTTCCTAGGAGCCTGGGGAGGGCAAAAACAACCTTCCCCACCCCACTAGAGGCCCTCCAGAGGCTGGAAACAGTGTGTTTCCTGACTTCTGGTGGACCCAGGAGGCCTGAAAATCACCTGGCTGGCACATGCATACATGCCGGAGCTGAGCTCATGTGCCCACCGATATGGCTCCGCGTGCCACCTGTGGCACCCGTGCCATAAGTTCGCCATCACAGGACTAGAAGCTCCATTTCAGCTCTGTGATTCTACGCAATTGTATAATGAAACAAAGTTGAAATCTCAAGGTGGACAGTTGATGTTGTGAAGTTGCATCCGACCCATCGCGATCCTATGGACAACATTCCTCCAGGCCTTCCTGTCCTCTACCATCCTCCAGAGCCCATTTACGCTCACTCAACTACAGTGACTCCATCCGGCCCCCTCGTTCTCTGCCGTCCTTTTCTTCTTCTTTTGCCCTCCATCGTTCCCAGCATTCGGCTCTTCTCCAGGGAGTCCTTCCTTCCTTCTCATCAGGTGGCCAAAGGATTTGAGTTTCCTCTTCAGGATCTGGCCTCCTAAAGAGCAGTCAGGGTTGATCTCCTCTAGGACCGACCGGTTGGATCGCCTTGCGGTCCAAAGGAGAGTTGATACAGCAAAAATAAATACATGTAAATTGTGAAATATACAGAAATTATTTTCAAGATGTGGTTTGTGGGGACGCTAGGTTTTCTGTAGTGTAGGTGTCTGTTTTTGGAAGATGGCTACTATTTCAGATAATTTTTTTTTTTTAAATTTGATTTATATGCCGCCCTTCTCCGGAGACTCAGGGCGGCTTACAATGCGCTAAGCAATAGCCTTCATACTTTTGTATATTTCTACAAAGTCAGCTTATTGCCCCCACAAACTGGGTCCTCAATTTACCTACCTTAGAAAGGATGGAAGGCTGAGTCAACCTTGAGCCTTGGTGAGATTCGAACCTGCAATAATTGCAGGCAGCTGATGTTAATAACAGGGCTTTAGACCACTGTACTATCCAAGGCTCTTTTTTGATGTCAGTATTAGAATGCCATAGAATTTGATCTGTTTATTTAATTTTTTTTAACAGTTTTTAAAATTAACTTTAACACGGGGGTTCTGCAGACATGGTCTTTCTTGGGGTTTAATGCATATTATCTTGCTCTTGATTTTAAAAAAAATGCAGTTCGGTATTGGATTGTAGACCTCTGTTGGACCACAAGAAAAAAATTAATTGACAACTTAGAAGTCCTCCTAAATCAAATAATTGGGAACTGGTAACCTAAAGAATAATTTTGCATGGCATTTGCACAATTATTTAAACTACCTCACACTAGCTTCTAATGTAATTGGACGGTTGTTAGGTGCATCTTTAAAAAGGGGGAGGGATTGGATTTTATCGTTACGTTTCTTAACCTCAGCTTTATTGTAATTGCCTGAGATTCCTCAACAGTTTTAAGCGAGAGAGAAATTTCCAGATTAAAGTTTGCCTTGGAAAAGAGAATAATCACAGCTTGGCTGGTGATTAGGTAACTGCTAATCACATTTGCGCATTGTCAGCCCTTGGCTGGTGGGAATCTGTCAGGCTGTCGCCCATTGTAACTTGCTAGATGACAAAGTGTCCTTGGCAACCGTTGCTGTGAGCATCTCCCCAGCATTACTGTAGAATTGATGGAGTGCGTTTTAACAATTTTCAAGCCCACGCTCAACTTCTTCGCCTTTTGGCGTCCTGGTTACACCTTAAAAATCTCACCCAAATCTGTAAAAGCCTTTGACCGCACAGAGAATGAGTTATAAACTCCCCAAAATGTGAGAACGAAACTCAAAGTAGCCCATTTTAAGAAAACCAAGCTGCTTTTTTTCCAGATGGGTTCCTCATCAGGCTGCAATCCACAAAAATAAAAATGAGAAGCCATTCTTACAATCAGAACAAATGAACGTTGTTGATTTTGCGGCATGTTCACAGCCCTGGCAGTTAAATTTATGACAGTTCTCTTAGAACTGTCATAAATTATCTCATGCAAACTATGAAGTGTACATTTACACAACTGGCTAAACCAAAACCGAGCCATAGTTTTATGGTTGAGTTCTGTGGGTGAGCATTCCTGTGTGAGTCCTGCTCTGTTCCCTTGTGGTGTGCCTTTTTTAGCTTTTCAGGGCTTAAGATGCTCCCTGGCCATTTTTAAATCGTACATTTTGCAGGTGGGGGGGGCATATATGGGAGGTCTGACAGTGAGTGGCTTCTTACGATGTGGGAGAGGGGAGACGATGTGGGAGAGGGGAGACGATGTGGGAGAGGGGAGACGTGGGAGAGGGGAGACGATGTGGGAGAGGGGAGAGGACCATGGAAGGAGAAAACTTGTGCATGGGAATATTCAGTTCTAGCCTCAATTTAATCCTTAGTAAAAACAACCTATCGTTCCAATCAAATGGAGTCGAGGGTCTTTCCTTCCTAGGGACCTAGCTGGGGCAGGTCTGACAGTGAACCATAATAAGCAAAAGTTCTTTGTGAAAGTAAGACAGGTAATTGTCGGCTGTCTTGATTTTCCAGCATCTTGCTCAGTCTAGCGCTATGCCACCCTGTTGATTATTTCTTCCACAGGTTGCAAGAAGCCAGTCTCTGCGTCAGAGAAGGAGATGGACTGGGCTCAGATAGCCTGCCACCGATGTCTGGTCTACCTGGGGGATTTAGGTAAGAGAGCATTTCTCTACCTGGGTTAATCCAAGTCCTGTGACTTGGATTTATTTGAAATCAGGTGGGGGGAAAAACCCCAGTCTAAGTAGCAGACCATATTGGTTGTGATAACTAAAGTTTGTGATAAGCCCTTCCGGATTTTGATTTTACTTTTCCACTTCTTTTTTTTTTTTGAATTTTTTTTTATTTTTAAACAAAACATAAAACATAAATCCATCATCCATTACAATTGCAAACAGTGTGTCGGTCGGTTACAAGTCTCTTGTGCTTCCTCCCCATATTCATAATTAACTAATTATCTGATTTAACGATGGCTTTATCATGTCATAAAAATCATTTTCAAATATTATAACATTCATTTTATATTTCATATTTCATTTCCACGTTTTATTACCTAGCCGTTGATAAAATAAATCCCATATCTTATAATATTGTTTTATCTTCTTCTCTTAATTTCAAATGTCAATTTACTCATTTCAGCACATTCCACGATTTTCTTAATAACTTCATCTTGTGTTGGCATTTTCTCATTTTTCCCATTTTTAGCAAACACAATTCTAGCTGCTGTTAATACATAGACACGTAGACTTTAAACCAGAGATTTTTTTTTATTAGGGATTGTGCCAGAAGTATACACTAGGGAATTGAAATATTTTTCCACTGCTTTTTGAGGATTATTAATCTCCTACTGTCTGAAGCATTTCCAGATACTCAGCTACATAAAAAGGATTAGTATATTTCAGTTGGGCATCAGCTCTCTTGTGCTAGTTAACAACTGCAATAAAGTAATTGATTTACTTTCAGTCAGGTGCTATAAAGCTTCGCTGTTCCATTCTTGCACACACAAACCGAGTCAAGTATAGTCTGTTGTGTATCCTCTCCATTGTGTTTCTTAAGGGTTCTGTGTGTCTTTTGTCCCTTATCAGCTCGCTATCAGAATGAATTGGCAGGTGTGGACACAGACTTGCTGGCTGAAAGGTTTTACTACCAAGCTCTTTCTGTCGCCCCACAAATTGGTGAGTATTTAGTAATCCGACACGCATACTGTTAAGGGTATTGTTGTGTTAACCAACCAGCAGAGCAAGTGGACAGAGAAACGGTACTGAGAGCAAATGAATACAATACATACAAACTGGTTTAACAAAGCTTTTACTTTGTAGTGGAAAAAACAATTGCATAGTCTTTTAATCAACCCAAGTCTTTAGCCATTCAAATCAGTCTGGAGTCACAGAAATCTTCTTACCATACAAAACAGCAGTAGGTAATAAACAGCAATTCAACGCCGTTGATCCATCCACGATGAGAGCTCCTTCACACACGACGGTAACAGTTCCAACCAACAAGTCATTCAAACAATGACTATAGCTCTGCTCTCTTCTTATATACAGTTTACACTAGTAATTATCCACTTAAGATAAGTGGAGTCAGCATGCAACGACTCAACAGTACAATTATTATAATTGCAGTCATCAGTCAGTCAGCAGTCAATTACAATGACACATCAGTACAATTAGTCAGCATTACATCTTAAAGTGACAGAACTCATTTACAGTTATAGAACACATATATGGCTTGGACAACCTGTTAGGTGTACACTACATCCTAACACACACGTACAGATAACGCACAATCAAACATGCACACGTGTGTTTGGTAACCGAGCACAGATATGAGTCAGCAACGTAGACAGTATAACTTTTTTTTTGGAATTGCATCAACAACAAAAAATCAGGACCAACATATAATTTGGCTGTTCAGGTAGTCCACAACTTACAACAATGACCAAAGATACAACGGCACTGGAAAAAGTGACTTAGGGCCGTTTTTCACACTTACGACCGTTGCAGCATCCCCACGGTCACCTGATTTAAATTCAAACGCTGGGCAACAGACTCATATTTATGATGGTCGCGGTGTCCCTGGCCACCTTCTGACAAGCCCAAGTCAATGGGGAAGCCAGATTTGCCTAACAACCAGGTTGTTAAACTTACTAACGGCAGTGATACACTTAACAACCGGGGCAAGAAAAGTCGTAAAATGGCAAAGCTCGCTTAACGCACGTCTCACTTAACAACCGAAATTTGGGGCTCAATTGTGGTCGTACGTCGAGGACTACCTGCATTTACGGCGCTTGTAGCATTCTGGTCACGTCGTCGCCCATTTCCAACCTCCTGAAAAGCAAAAGCTAACGGGGAAAGCTGGGTTCGATTAACGACCGCATGATTCACGTAACGACAGCAGTGATTTGCTTAACAACCATGCACAGTCAACAGGGGAAGCTGGGTCTGCTTAACAACTGCTTAAGAACCGCAGTGATTTGCTTCCCAACCAGGGCAAAAAAAAAAGTCATAAAATCAGATGTGATTCACTTAACAACCGCTTTGCTTTGCAATGGGAATTCGGGTCCCAGTTTTGGTTGTAAGGCAAGGACTTATCTGTCCTGGCTTTGGTGCCATAGTAAAACGTTAGCATTGAATTAGGCATCGGGTCCCATGCGCACCCTGGGCCAGGAAGTTCTGCTTTAAACGCAGAATGAAGAATTGGTTACGATTGTAAAGAGCCTTGGTGGCGCAGCAGACTAAAGTGCTGTTAAGTAGTACCAGCTGCCTGCAATTACTGCGAGTTCGAATCTCACCAGGCTCAAGGTTGACTCAGCCTTCCATCCTTCCGAGGTAGGTAAAATGAGGACCCGGATTGTGGGGGCAATAAGCTGACTTTGTATAAAAAAAGAACACTGCTTGGGGGGGGCTGAAAGCCCTACTAAGCAGGTATATAGAAAAGTATGAAGGCTATTGCTTAACGCATTGTAAGCCGCCCTGAGTCTCCGGAGAAGGGCGGCATATAAATTGAACCAATAAATAAATAAATAAGAATAACTTTAGTAGGGCACAGTGTCAGGGTTCTAAGTAACACCCCCCCAACGAAAGAAGGCTCCGAGGCTTGAAGTTCCTCAAAGTTCCATTTTATTTATTTATTTATTTTATTTATTTCATTTGATTTATATACCACCCTACTCCCGAAGGACTCAGGGCGGTGAACAGCCGGCAATAAAATACATACATACAAAATTTAAAATAGAAATAAAATTGAATTAAATAGTTTGGCCCAGACAGACAGATTAAAACCCCAATCAATTTAAAACCAGATATTAAATTTAAGTATAGAAATATTAAAAATATTAAGATATTAAAACTATTTAAAATTATTTAAAAGAGGGAGAAGTTAGGCCAGGGATGTCATATTGGCGCATCTGGGAAAACCCGAATCTGAAAGTGTCTAGGTTTTCCCCACCCAAAAGATAGTCCAAGTCCCTTTCCCTGCACCCACATGCCCATCACATGGTCCCATCAAAGCACTGTCCCAACTGGAGAGGCCTCCCAGTCACGCCACTATAGGTGCAGGGCAGGATGTCCTTGACTCCCAGAGAAAAGAATGTTGTTATGGCTAGATTAGGGATGCGGTGGCTCAGAGGCTAAGACGCTGAGCTTGTCGATCGAAAGGTCGGCAGTTCAGCGGTTCGAATCCCCGGCGCCGCGTAACGGGGTGAGCTCCCGTTCCTTGTCCCAGCTTCTGCCAACCTAGCAGTTCGAAAGCATGTAAAAAACAATGCAAGTAGAAAAATAGGGACCGCCTTTGGTGGGAAGGGAACAGCGTTCTGTGCGCCTTTGGCGTTGAGTCATGCTGGTCACATGACCACAGAGACGTCTTCGGACAGCGCTGGCTCTTCGGCTTTGAAACAGAGATGAGCACCGCCCCCTAGAGTCGGGAACGACTAGCACATAGATTAGAGGGGAACCTTTACCTTTATGGCTAGATATCCCTGCAGCTCCATGCAATCCCCCCTCACTAAGTGTGGCAGCTCTGAAGAGCCAAAGGAAAAGGTGGCCTCGGGGGCTGAGAGGCCCTGGATGTTTGTGTCTTTAGGTTGTGTCGTAATGGAACCTGTTTGCTTTGTTTTCTGTCTTTGGGGGACAGGGATGCCTTTTAACCAACTTGGGACCCTGGCTGGGAGTAAATACTACAATGTGGAAGCTACCTATTGCTACCTGCGCTGGTAAGTGTGTCTCCTACGGAAAAGAAACAATTTATAAAAGGCAACTGCTCTTATTTTACTAGTCTAAAGAAAAGAAGAATCGGGGGGGACAGGATAGCAGTATTCCAGTATTTGAGGGGCTGCCACAAAGAGGAGGGGGGGGGGTCAAATTATTTTCCAAAGCACCAGAAGGCAGGATGAGAAACGATGGAAACTGATCAAGGAGAGGAGCAGCCTGGAATTAAGGAGAAACTTCCTAACAGTGAGAACAATTAAGCAGGGGAACAGCTGGCCACCATAAATTGCGCACGCTCCATCACTGGAGGCTTTTAAGAAGAAATTGGACAGTCCCTTGTCTGAAATGGTATAGGTTCTGCTGCTTGAGCAAGGGGCTGGACTAGAAGACCTCCAAGGTCCCTTCCTGCTCTATTCTATTCATACTTAGGGCACGAAAACGTCTCTGTCCAGTAGACTCTGCCAGCTGGAGATGAAGGGCTACAGTACTGTGGTTTTTCTCCCATCTCCTGTGCCCCCAATAAGGCAACGCTGGTTTACAGCGATGCAGGGAGAGTCTGTCCACTTTCTTCCCCGTCTCTGTATTGTCAAGACAAACAAGATTATTCTTCCTTTTCCACTTGTGCAGAGGGCTGGGCCAGAAGGCCTCCATTCTCTGTGGCTCTGCTTTTTTGTTACTCCTTTTTAGGGAATTGCGAACTTTTACGAAGGAGGGTGTTTGAGGTCAGATTGAGCGGATCTGACGGGAGACTGGCAGAGGATGTCTCTTCCGAACCTGAGCTGCTCCGTTGTTTATTGGTGTTTCTCAAATTTAAGGCATCTGGACTTCGATTCCCAGAATTCGCCCGCCAGCATAGGGGAATTCTGGGAGTTGAAGTCCAGACATCTTAAAAGTCGCCAAGATTGACAAAGCCTTGATTTAGATGAAAAGCAAAATCGGGGAGAAATAGAGCTTGGCGCATAGAAACTCTGCAGAGTAGCCATTGCCTTTTTTGGAGGAATTCTTTTATTCCCAGCTCATGTTTCCTACGCAGAAAGGTGGCAGGTAGAGTTAAGATTTGCATAACCCCTGGCAAAGGTTAGTGATGTGGCGTTCGTAGCCTCCAAAGTACATGGATCGTTTTCTGGCGGCCGCCTTAACTAAACGAACAAGAGTTCTGGTGAAATTTCAGCCTTTAAATATATATATTCTACATTCTTCAGAGAAACCATGTTCCAGGCCATACCTATGACCTAGTCCAGCATTCTTGCAGTGGCTTCCATGGCCTGGAACATGGTTTCTCTGAAGAATGTAGGCTTGGTTGTTCTCAGATTCCCCTAAAGGGGTACACACTGAGCATGAACTAGCTTAGATGTTTGGTGAGCAGACAGGCAGTGTTTGTGGAAGAGAGAGAAACTAAAGTCACCAAAGTAAAACTTCTGAGAGGGGAAAGGGGGGAGTGAGGAAGGAAGGAAGGAAGTACCGTGTTTTCCCGAAAATAAGACCCTGTCTTATATTTTTTGAACCCCAAAATAAGTGCTTGGCCTTATTTTCAGGGAGGTCTTATTATTTTGGGGCGCGTGGAGCAAGACGGGACTCCTCTTGCCATTTTACCTGATTTCCAGCTCTGTCTCCCGAACCCAGTGCTTCTCAAATAGTGGGGCGCGCCCCCCAGGGGGGGCGCGAGGCTCCGTAAAAGGGGGCACGTTTGACCTCGGCATCTGATTGGCTGTCCAAAACCCTTGTGACACGAGCCTGTCGGAGCCATCTTTAGTGTGGGACGTTCATCCACACTTACTTTGTTGCCCGACGGATGTGCGCCCAATTGATGCTCAAATGATTGACAATGACCTTCTCCTGTGAAACATAACGCTGCCCCAATTAATCAAACTTGCTAAAGAAATCGGGCTACCGCTGCTGACATTTGCATCAATAGTGAGCATTAAGCCGGTACATGTGACTGCGCATGCTCCTCCCTTTCAAGGAGAACAGACCTTTTTCTAATAATGATACTATTTACAGTCGCGCGGGGGGCGCGAAAAATGTTTTCTTCTTCCTAGGGGGGCATGACAAAAAATAATTGAGAAGCACTGCCCTAACCCTAACCAGAGGAAATGACAGGGACTAGCTGCGCATACATTTAAATATTTTCAGAGAGGGCTTATTTTCTGGGGAGTATTTATTTTCAGGAGAGGGCTTATTTTGGGGGAAACTCGGTAGAGGGAGGAAAGGGAGGGAGAGAAGAAAGGAGGGAGGAGGGAGGAAGAGAGGAAAGGGGAAAGAAAGAAGAGAGGTTTGAAGAAGGAAGGGAGGGAGGGAAGGAAGGAAGGGAGGGAGGAAGGAAAGGAAGGAGAAGCAAGGAA
>WNWU01012459.1:43165-56014 GCA_012654045.1 Ptyas mucosa
CTCTTTCTCCCTCTCGTGTGTGCGTTTGTGAGTGCGCGCGCAGGTTCCCTCTTGAACCATTTCCAAAAAAACAGGCGAGGGTTGGGTTTTTTTATTTCTGATGTTATTCTTTCTTCTTCTTTGGGTGCTTTTTACCCTATGATTTAATTTTAAATCAAGAGTCATTTCAGGTTCCCAGATCAATGAAGCTCTTTCGTCCGCCTGCTGTGGCTCCCTGTTGGCTGGCTGCCCCCCCCCAACTCCTCGCCTGCACTGAGAAGGGAAGGGCGGTGGAGGCAGATGGAGACTCGCTTCGTATTTCAGAGTGGAAGCGAAGCGCCCCTCTATTTGCCTCTTTTTCCATCCCTTGTGGGAGACGTGCGACTTTCTCCGCCCCGAGACACTGGCTGGGGCACGTCTCCCCATATTCCTCTCACCGCCTCCATGCTGCTTCCTGCTCTTGCACTTAAACTTAGCGTGCTGCACAATGAGGGAGACAGCGTCCCATCCTCCTCCTCCTGGAGCCCATTACAACACGCAGCATCGGCTGCAGCCGGGCGACCCAACCAGTGTCTCGGCTCTTTCACCCCTCTGCTGCGGCTCCCTGTCACTCAAAATATGCGTCAATGTGCGACACCCGCCGGCACGCAAATTATTGAGTTTTTCAACTCCCGGTAGGCCAACCATGGATAAATCCAAGAAAAGAAAAGTTTCAGAACATTTCATTCAACTACATAGGCTAGTTTTGTGGCCGCTCAAGAAATAGTCAGGCACCGGAAGAGTTTTTGTGAATCCCGGTGTTTTCTTTTCTGTGGGAAACGGGTCCAAATGGCTCTTTGAGTGTTTAAGGTTGCAGACCCCTGTGTCAGAGAATGAAGCGTGATGTGAATTCACTCTTTGCCATTGGGAGTTTTTGGAAGCCGTATCCTAAAAAGTATTGTCCTAGAAATGCATCTGGGAAATGGAGAGGTCATAATTTAAAAAGCAGGCTAATTTGGTGTCCCTTCTGTCCCTCCCGCCTAGGCTGCCGAGGAAGCCCGACGGAACCGGCTGATGCGTGACATGGCCCAGCTTCGGCTGCAGGTACATGGGGTTAGGGCTGAGTGGGGAGGAAGGAAGGCCAGGTGTGGCTGCTGTGTGTATGTCTGAATCAGGACCCTGCACCAATCAGATCCATCCTCCTGGGCAGGGAAGAAATCTGCCTTGCTGAATCATTTATTTACCATATTTTTTGGAGTATAAGACGCACCTTAGTTTTTGGGAAGGAAAAGAAGAAAAAAGCTGATTGACAGGTGGATCGGCCTCCCGGAA
This sequence comes from Ptyas mucosa, assembly GCA_012654045.1. Taxonomy (NCBI): domain Eukaryota; kingdom Metazoa; phylum Chordata; class Lepidosauria; order Squamata; family Colubridae; genus Ptyas; species Ptyas mucosa. Next base: position 44,456 of record WNWU01012459.1, read on the forward strand.
TACCCCCAATCAGCTGTTCCCAGAGGTGAATTTTAGCAACAGGTTCCTTGGTTGTGAACTCTGTGCCTTGCCTTTTTTTTTTCTGCCTCTGAAACTTCTGAAACCGTTTCAGAAAAAACTTTTGTTCCTGCCTCTGAAAGCCTCCGAAACAGAGCTTCAGAAAAAAAGCCTCTGAAGCTCTGTTGGGGTTTTTTTTTTTCTGAAGCTCTGTTTGGAGGCTTTTTTTCTGAAGCTGTTTGGAGGCTTCTTTTCTGAAGCTCTGCTTGGAGGCTTTTTTTCTGAAGCTCTGTTTGGAGGCTTTTTCTCTGAAGCTCTGTTTGGAGGCTTTTTTTCTGAAGCTCTGTTTGGAGGCTTTTTTTCTGAAGCTCTGTTTGGAGGGTTTTTTTTCTGAAGCTCTGTTTGGAGGCTTTTTTTCTGAAGCTGTTTGGAGGCTTTTTTTCTGAAGCTCTGTTTGGAGGCTTTTTTTCTGAAGCTTCGTTTCTAATGCTTTTTTCAGCCTCTGAAACCTCTGTTTGAGAAGCTGGGTGGGGCTACATTCGGAGTATAAGACGCACCCAGATTTTCACCCTCTTTTTGGGGGGTGTTTGCATGAAATCACTTTCTGGCTTTGTCGCTTTCTGCCGAGCTTCAAGGAGCCACTCGAGACGTGACGTTCCTGCTCAGAGCTTCTTCACTAAAGATTCTTGTTTCCATTTTTTTCCCTCCTTCCCCCCAAAAGTTGGAGGTGTCTCAGCTGGAAGGCAGCCTCCAGCAGCCCAAGGCTCAGTGTGTGATGTCCCCTTATCTGGTTCCGGACACCCAGGCCCTTTGCCAGCATCTCAGCCCCATCAGGCAGCTGGCCGCCAGCGGGCGGTTCATTGTCATCATCCCACGGACAGGTAAGCGGGTAGAAGCTGAAGGAGAATGGATCCCTTCTGACACATTCCTAGTAGATTTAGCCAAGGGAAGTTTCTTCTGTACCTCAAAAATGGCTGCCTGGAAGGGAGGAGGAAGGTGTTTGGCGATGTTGGGCCACGGGAGACGTGCAAGGGTGGGATTCAGCCGGTTCAGGCAAACCGGATGTTAATTTTAATCTGGTTCGCCAAACCGGTAGTTGCAAGAACTGGCTGACCCTGCCCTTTCCCTCCCAGGAGTCTCCACGTGGCCTGTTTTGGATACCAGGTAAGTCCAGGCCCAGCACAGAGACTCTGCAAGGGTGAAAAACGGGCCTACCGGAAGTCCAAAAATGAGCCCGTTTCCAGCCTCCAGAGAGCCTCTGGAGCCCGGGGGAGGCCGTTTTCGCCCTCCTGGAGGCTTGAGGAAAGCCTCCTGAGTCTGGGGAGGGTGAAAACGCCCCCCCTCGTGGTGCAGGAAGCCGACTAGGCCACGCCCCCATGGCCAAGCCCACCCAGCAACCGGGGCAGAGAACCGGTTGCTAAACTTTTTCAATCCCGCCCCTGGAGACTTGGCTTTAGGAAGATTTCCGAGCCCCCCTCGGGACTCTGGAGGTTGCAGGGGGCAGGGTGGGGCATCCGCTGTGTGACCTACGAGGAAGTAACAAGACTGCTCGGCTCTCGTTTTCTGCTTGTAGTCATCGATGGCTTAGATTTCCTGAAGAAGGAGAATGCAGGCGCTCGTGACAGCATCCGATACTTAGAAGCGGAATTTAAAAAGGGAAACAGGTAGGTGGTGGTCCTGTTCCCCATCCTCCTTTTTCCTCCACATATTATTCATCAGGTGGGGGGAAAAGCATTCCAGATGTCAAATTACCCAACCTTAAACACTTTGAATGAACGACGTTTCAAAGAAGAAAACTCAAAAAAAAGGGGGGGAAATTTAAAACGAGCCACTTGTTCCCTTATTTTTCATCGATTGGAAGGTGGTTTCTGCTACTCTTGAAACTACAAGTAGTCTTCAAATTACAACCGCTCGTTGTTCAGTGTGCCAGAGTCATTTGATTCCCTTTTGCAACCTTCTGACAAGCAAAGTCCAAGGGGCAGCTGGATTCATTTAACGACCGAGTGACTAAATTAACAACTGCAATGATTCACTTAACAGTTACGGCAAGAACGTTCGTAAAATGGGACGAAATGGGCTTAAGTGTCTCGCTCAGCAACAGAAATTGGGGGGAAGGGTCAATTGTGGTCTTAAATTGAGGCCTACCCATACAGGAGAGAATGGCCACCGGAATGAGTTTTTTGGGGGGAGGAAAAAACAATTTAAGCCAAAAGCTGGAAGCAAAATAAATAAATAACTTCATTGTCATTGTACATATATACACAGTATACCCATACAACGAAATTCACTTAACACCCAAAGACCAGATCCAACATAACAATCCCCAAACACCCCCCCACCCACCACAAATTCCCCACCCCTAAACCACCCAAACATCCACACAACAGACCAAATAAAGCTGTCCAACAGCTCATCAATGGTGGCCCTTTAGTTCATGGTTGAGTGTGATTATAGCTCTGGGATTAAAAACTATTCAGAAGACACGTGGTTCCGAGTTTTAATTGTTCCGTATCTTCTGCCAGAAGGCAACAATCCAAAAAGATTGTGAGCAGGATGGGAAGAGTCTCTGAGAATGTTATGCAACTTCTTCAAACAACGAGATTCGAAGATGTCGTCCAGGGCTGGTAGCTGGAGCCCGATGATATTCTGGGCGGTTTTAATGATTCTCTGTAGAGCTTTTTTGTCCGCTACAGAGCTGCTCCCGTACCATACAAGAATGCCGTATGTCAGGACACTCTCAACGGTGCTGCGATAATAGGACAGAAGTGGATGCTGAGATAGATTTATCTATCTAGCTGCCTTGTGTGATCATTTTTAAAAACCTGTACAAAAAATAATCCTTCGGGCTGATATTTTATTTATTTTATTAGTCATATTTCTATGCCACCCACTCTCCGAGGACTCTGGGCGGCTTACACCAAAGACAGTATACTAAATAGCATATTGCCCCCCTAATAATCTGGGTCCTCATTTTACCCACCTCGGAAGGATGGAAGGCTGAGTCAATCTTGAGCCGGTGAGATTTGATCCGCTGATCTGCTGAACTAGCAGTCAGCTAAAGTAGCTGCAGTACTGCACTCTAACCACTGCGCCACCTCGGCTCATCATATTTCTCCATCATGGAGACAGAAACTTTCTCCACCCTCAGTTCTAAAGCTAGTTGCTGCATCTATTGTGGCTACTTTGTCCTTCCTTATATTTAACTTCAGTTACCCCCATTTTTTTTTTCACTGTGCTCCTGGACCTTCATTGCATTCACATCTTCCACTGTTGGAAGTAGGGTCATGAATACTTAATAATAATAATATTCTCTTCTCTCCAGGTACATTCGCTGTCAGAAAGAAGTCGGAAAAAGTTTTGAGAGGCATAAGCTGAAGAGACAAGATTTAGATGCTTGGTAAGTGTTAAGGGCCAGCTTCTCCTCCCTTCCAAGAAAGTACAAACTCTTTGAGAATTTTATATTTCAAAAGGAACCTTTTATTGAAAGGGATGAAAGCAAGTTCAAATCAGGCTCGGGGATCCCTCAGGACATGCAGTTCAGGATAAAGGAAATTAGGAACCCCCTCCCCACCTTCCGATATGGATTCCGACCAATCCACACGTGTGAATAAAAATTGCACCAGCCTCTCTCAGAAACAGATATGAAGAGCTTCTCGGGGTCATCTTACAATCCACTCGTTCCCCCCTTCCCCTTTCATTTCCCGAGGTGTGAGGATTCTCCAGGCATTCCTGGTGCCAGGTTATAAATCAGGTTAAAGTTTATACAAAGAGGACCAGGCAGGAAATTGGATACTTAGGACACAGGAAAAGAACTAAATGTGACAACTCCAAATTCCCCCCTCCCCCCCACTTCTTCCACGAAGAATGGCAGATACACGGATTTGACAGTAAGCCTGTGGATTCAATCCCTTAACTCAGGGGTCCCCAACCCCAGGACCGGGGGTGGGTTCTAAATTTTTTTACTACCGGTTCTGTGGGCGTGGCTTGGTGGGGGGGGATAATGTGACTGGGTGGGCTTGGCCAACTTTTTTTTTTTTTTACTTTTAAAAGCATTTTTTCAACAACCTCAAGAGGTGGCAGAAAAAAATGCTTTTAAAAGCCTCTGACGAAAACGAGCCACTGGCGAGGTGGACGGGATAAGCAAGCGGCAACCGGGCCGGGGACCGGTTCGGGGGCGTGGCCAGCCAACGTTATTACCAGTTCTCGGAACTACTACAATTTTTTACTACCGGTTCGTGCGAACCGGTGCGAACCGGGAGCAACCCACCACTGCGTGGGACCCCTACCGGGCTATGGCCTGTTTGGAACTGGATCGTGCAAGCGACTGGCCAGCGCACGCATGTATGTACGCGGACCGTTCAAACTTAACAACGGCCCTGAAAAAAGCGACTTGTGACCGTTTTTCACACGTCACGACCATTGCAGCATCCCCATTGTGGTCACGTGATCAAAACTCAGACACTTGGCAACGGATTTGTATTCATGACGGTCGCAACGCCCTGGGGTCACACGATCCCCTTTTTGCGACCTCCTGACGAGCAAAGTCAATGGGGAAGCCCGATTCACTTAACAACTGGGTTACTAACTTTTAACAATTGGCTCGGTTCACTTAAAAAAAATGAGGAAAGAAAGGTCGTAAAATGGGGCAAAACTCCCTTAATGAATACGTCTCGCTTAGCAACGTGAACGTTGGGCTCGGTTGTGGTCGTACCTCGAGGACTACCTCTACCTGGAGGTGCTTTTGCCAACAGGTTTCTCTCTCTCTCCCCTGCTGCTTTGTTTCAACCTTCCTCCCTTCCTTCCTTCCCAGGAACCTCTATAAGATCTTAGACAGCTGTAAGCAGCTGACCGCCTCTCAGGGAGGCAGCGAAGACGACACGGCTGGCATGGTGACCGTCATCACCGGCTTCCAACTCGAGGATCCCAGCAAACTTTCTGCTCCCATGCAGGTAGGTGTCCGGCATAGAATAGAATGACAAAAGAGTTGGAAGGGACCTTGGAGGTCTTCTAGTCCAACCCCCTTCTCAGGAAGGAAACCCTGGACCAGGGGTGGCAAACTCGATTTCATTGAGGGGATGCATCAAGGTTGGGTTTCACCTGGGGGGGCGGTCAGGGGGCGTGGCCAGCTCTGTCACTCGTGTTGGGCGGGGGGCACCTGTGATGGCTAAGGCGGGACTTCCCTCAGACCCTCCCTCACTCTCATTCTAATCTCCTTTCTTTTCTTTTTTCTTCTCTTCATTCTCCTTTCTTCTTCCTTTCCTTCTTTCCTTCTTTTTCTTTTTTCTTTCTTTTCTTTTTCCTTTTTCCTTTTTCTTTTTTCTTTTTTCTTTTTTCCTTTTTCCTTTTTTTCTTTTTTCTTTGTCTTTCATCTTTCCCTTTCTCTTTTCCTGTCCATTCTTGGATGCTGAAAAAATGCAAAAGGGAAAGAAACATTTCTCCTTTTGGTTTTGTTTTGCTTTGCTAGCCCTCTTGCCAGCAAAAACTGAGTCCGGAGGAGGTCGCTCTCTATCTCCACCCCCCCTTCCCTCCGGGCCCCATTTTTCCTGGCGCACTGCAAGCCAGATCTAAGAACCCCTGCGGGCCTTGAGTTTTGACACCCTTGGCCTAGACTTCCCTTACTATGAAAGACAAATCAAAATAAACTCAAAATAATGATGGTCTTCCCCATTGCCACTACCGCTTCCCAAAAGTGCCTTGTTGGAAGACAAATGATGAACTTTATTTATTTAAGAAAATTTATATAGCTGCCCGGATCACTCTCAGTGACTGCAGGCAGCTTACTGGGATAAAAAAACACCATACAAAAAGCAATAACGCCCTTCTAACTAGGAAGATTGACAATTTGCGCAGGATGGCAACAGCAGCGGATTCCTGCCCGGGGCAGGGGGCTGGACTAGATGAGCTCTGAGGCCTTGAGGGTGGCCAAGCTGCAAGGCTGGGACTTTCTCTGCCTGCTCACTGGAATTCCTCCTCTCGTCCTCAGTCCGCCATCCAAGCAGCTGCCAGCGCCAGCATTGAGATCCAGAACGTTGTGGAGTTTTACAAGCAGTGGAAAGAGATGGGCTGAGCCCCTCGGGACCACCGGGTTGGTTGAAGCTCCGTCTGCCCGTCTCCGGACGCACCGCATTGGAATGAAAGAACGTCAAACCGCAGGCGCTCACTTGGACACGACGCAACCGCGGCGGCAACCCACCAAAAGAAAAAACCCGAGCAAACCGGGGTGTGTGCGCCAAACACACAGGCGCGGGGGGCGCGCACACACGACACGCACGCAACTGCCCCGCCATCACCTCCCCTCCCCGCAGAGGAGGTGGCGCGCGTGGGGGACATCGCAGCCCTTCTTGGGGGGAGAGTGGCGCACCTTGGCCGCAGCCCGGAGAGACAGCGGCGGGCGGGAGGGGGGGCTCCGTTCTCGACGCTCGCTTGGTTTCTCGTCAGAAAAGGCGCCGGCGGCTCGGTTCCCGCGCTTAACAATGAAACAAAACGGAAATTCCCTTGATTTTTGCTCCCCCGCCCTCCCGTCTCCTCGCTGCAGGAAGAAACCTCTCCAAAGGTCCTGCGTGATCCTGGCGGGAATCGATCAGGATCTCCAGCGGAGGGTCTCTTGGAAACCAGCGGTGGGGAAAGGGGGCACGCTGTCGTCTTCGTTTTTAGCTTAAATGTTCCCTTTTTTCCCCTCTTCCATTACTGTGTTTCTCGGGCGAAATTGACTCGTTTCGGGGGGGGGGGTGTCCCCACATTCCGGAGGGAGGCTGGGGTGCCGGTCGGACTTCGAAACTTTGGAAAGGATGGCCAGAGCCACAAGGGAACCGGGAAGGTTTTAGGACGGGAAGCTATTTATTCCTGCTCCCCCTCCCCACCCAACCCCCCCGCTTTTCTCTTTCTCCGCCTTTAAAAAAATCGTTCTTTTCCTCTTAAGCTATCACAACCGCACCTTCCTCCTCCGCAGCCCCGGAGCTTTTGCATGCTGTTTTCCCTCACCCCTTTCCCGGATGCTGTGCGTGGGTGTGGGTGGGAATCCCTGCAAAAGAGAAAGGCCGGCCAGCCTCTTTGGTGTCACTTCCTCCAGAATGGAAAAAAAGCAGCTTTCTAGCTGAAAAAAAAATGGTAGAAAAATTAAAACAAAAAACAAAAACAAAAAAAACCATGCTAACTTTGTTGTTGTTTTTTTTTTAAAACCAGGGGACTGACTCGGGTGAACTTTTCCGCCCTGGCCTACTTCCTCCCCTCCCCTTTTCCCGGTAGAAAGTGTGACGCAGGAGAGGACGCTAGGATTGGCTTTGCCCCACTCGGTATAACCGAAGCGGCCGGTATCAGCTGGGTCCCTAACCCGGCGCGTTTCTTTATTCTCTCGAACACCGCCAACAGACGTCGTCGTCGTCCTTGCGTTGGCGCGCGCTTAGCTTATTCCGACAGCCGGGAAGAAGGGGCATGGCGGCCTGGGAATCCGTGGTTTGTTTGGTTTTTTTCCTCCCAGCCTGGCCCTGCCTTGCCTTAGACGTGGAAAAGGAAGCGTGGGGGGCTTCCACCAGCCACGTGGACGTCGGCATCCTCAACCTGCCCCCCCCCCTTTTCCGCTTCGTGCGACGGCAGAGAAAATTTTCATCTCGTCCTCCCACCTGCATTGCGGCTCTTCCACGGGTAACCACGGCCTTTGGCTGCTGCTTCTGTCTCTCTCTCTCTCTCTCTTTCTCTTTGCCTGGCTTTGCCCCCTCCCCGCCAAGCCCCCTCCCAGGAGAAGGCAGCTCTTCCCAGCTCCTTGGTGGGCAGATCAGGAGCACTGGGAGGGCTCCCCCACCCCGGCTTGCCATCGCAAGAAACGGTGCCCAGGAAGAGAAGCATTCTGCGGATGGGTCCTGCTTTGGAATCCCTCCTGCCCCCCCTCCTTACCCAGGAAGGGATCAAGGGGAGAAGCCCCCTCAAGCCTGCAGAGAGACTCGGAGCAGGGCTGGCCTGCGGGTTAGGAAGGGTGGGGGGTTGTCTGAGCACATCCAGCTTGTAAGACCACCTGGCGGCAGAGCGAACTCGGCAACCGTCGACATCCGGGGCAATCAGCACAATTCTGGCATTGATTTCACTTGGGGGGATTGTGGGGTTTTTTTTTTCCTGGGTGGGTGGGTGGGTGGGTGAGGGTGGGACGGAGGCGGGGGGTGGGATCGAAGCTCATTCAGAAGGGACATTTTTTTAAAAAAAATTAAAGAGCGTTAAGGGTCTCCACCCTGGCAAACCGAGGCTGGCCGTCTGGTCGGGGGCTTCTCTTCAAGTGCTTCTGTGGGGGGGGGGGGGTGGGGGGAGGGAGGGATTGAGGGGTGCATCGGTCTGAGCCACGGCTGGCCTGTCTGTTGACATATGTCAAGAGCATTTTTTTTGTTTTAATTTTTATCGTTTTTGGAGCAAGGGGAACTGCATTGCCATAATAAACATTTGTGAAATCCAACGAGTCCTCGTTTTGTACCTTGAACGATAACGGGGGTGGATGGGGGCGGTTTCAAGAGGTTTTGTTCCTTGACGCTCACCTGGACAGGGAGAAGGAGCACCTGCTGGGCTCCAAGGGGTGGGGCCTGCCCAGCCTGCTCCCTGGTCTGTGGAGAAGCTTCTTTTCGGGTGGGGCAAAGTAACCCAGCGCATGGAAGACTGCCAAAAAGGGAACCAGATAGCTATTGTTCGGTGAACCATGGAGCTTTCAAGCAACCCCTTTCATGGCATTGTGGGTTTAGGTAAAGGTAAAGGTTCCCCTCGCACATGTGTGCTAGTTGTTCCCGACTCTAGGGGGCAGTGCTCATCTCTGCTTCAAAGCCGTAGAGCCGGCGCTGTCCGAAGACGTCTCCGTAGTCATGTGGCCGGCATGACTCAACGCCAAAGGCGCACGGAACGCTGTTCCCTTCCCACCAAAGGTGGCACCTATTTTTCTACTTGCATTTTTTTTTTACCTGCTTTCGAACTGCTAGGTTGGCAGAAGCTGGGACGAGGAACGGGAGCTCACCCGTTAACGCGGCGCCAGGGACTCGAACCGCTGAACTGCCGACCTTTCGATCGACAAGCTCAGTGTCTTAGCCCCCGCGTCCCTCTAATTGTGGGTTTAGGAAATGCAAAATTAACACGAGCCCACCCGTGGGATCCTTGGTGCTTTGTGCTTGGTGGTTTTCTTGCAGGTGTATTACCAAACTAGGTAACATCGTCAGCGCTAATGGTGGTGGCGATAGCATTGATGGTGTTACCCATTTTGGTAATGATACACCTGCAAGAAAACGACCAAGCTCGGAGAGTACCAAGGACCTCACAGTTCGATCCTGAGCTACACAATCCATCTTTTTCTTTGAAATGCGAAGGGAGGCATTTCCTTTCTCTTCAGCTTCCTTGGGAAGTCTTGGTCTTCCCTGTGGCTAGGTCCTCTTCGCCCTGTGATGGCCAACCTATGGCGCGCGTGCCAGAGGTGGCACACAGCGCCCTCTCTGTGGGCACACGAGCCGTTGCCCCAGTTCAGCTGTGCCGCGCATGCATGCTCGCCTCCCGCGAGCCAGCTGGTCATGGGGGTGGGGCTCATGCGGGGTGTGTGTGTATGGGGTGGGGTGTGTGCAGGGGGGGCCATGTACTCAGGGGTGGGGCGCATGTGGGGGTGCACGCATGGGGCAGGGTGCGTATGGGGGCCAGGCGTGGGGGCTGTGCACACATTGCATTTTGGGGGTTTGGGCGCGTGCTTTGTGCACTCGGTCCGGAAAAGATTCGCCATCACAGTCTTGGCCCCTTCCTCTTGGTAATATCCGGCCTGTTGATGGTCATATTTTCATCAGTTGATCAAAATATGGAATCCAAAGAATGGAAACCACGGGAGAAAAGGGGAAGGGGAAAACGTGTAGGGGAGAAGAAAGAAAGGAACTTCCGACTCTTTTTGGCACAGTAGCAATAATCACCTCAGCTTTTTGCTTTTCGCATGTTAATATATACCAGCCATTTCCACCGCAACGAGCCTACAAACAAAATTGTATTTTCCTTTGGTCCTTCCAGTCTTTGACCAACTCCCATCAGCCTCACGGCAAGACCAGGTGAGAATCTCTGGCCAGAGGTTTGCTCCGTCAAGACCTGATGCCTCCTGGGGCATTCAGTTGCCAGCTTTATCTTGGTTTGGCAGCCTTGGAGCTGTGCCGTGGGTCTCACACAATCCTAGGCTGCATCAACAGAGGGATAGAATCAAGACGATGTGTTAATACCACTTTATAATGCCTTGGTAAGGCCACACCAGGAATCCTGCATCCACTTCCGGTCACCAGAATGTAAAAAAAGATAATTGAGATTGGAACTCTAGAAATTAGAGAAGAGCAACAAAGATTAGGGGGGCTAAAACATAACGAACAGTTGCTGGAGTTGGGTATGTCTAGTTTAATGAAAAAAAGGACTAGGGTAGGAGTCGGCAACCTGTGGCTCTGGAGCCGCATGTGGCTCTTTCATTCCTCTGCTGCGGTTCCCTGTCACTCAAAATATGCATCACCCGCCGGCACGCAAATTATTGAGTTTTTCAACCTTCGCTAGGCCAACCATAGATAAATCCAAGAAAAAAAAAGTTTCAGAAGAAACCAGAACGTTTAATTCGACTCCATAGGCTAGTTTTGTGGCCGCTCAAGAAATAGTCAGGCACGGGAAGAGTTTTTGTGACTCCCGGTGTTTTCTTTTCTGTGGGAAATGGGTCCAAATGGCTCTTTTGAGTGTTTAAGGTTGCAGACCCCTGGATTAGGGGGAGACATGATAGCAGTGTCCCAATGTTTGAGGGGCTGCCCCAAAGACGAGGGAGTCAAGCTATTCTCCAAAGCACCTGAAGGCAGGACAAGAAGCAACGGATGGAAACTAACCAAGGAGAGAAGCAACCGAGAACTAAGAAATTTTAAGGCAGTGAGAACGACGAGTGGACAACCTGCCCCCAGAAGTTGTAGGTGCTCCATCACTGGAGACTTTTAAGAAGAGGCTGGACAGCCATTTATCTGAAATAATAGGGTCTCCTGCTTGAGGATTATGTTGGACTAGAAGACCTCCAAGGTCCCTTCCAATTCTGATATTCATGCTGAGCTTTTGACCTCCATGACTGATAAAAAGCACTTTTGAAAGAGGGAAGAGAGGCAGGGTTAAAGTCTTGCTCGACTGCTAAGCCTAAAGGTCAGCATGGTTTCTTCTGCTAGATCTATCCTAGCTTCCAGGAGGCCACCTTGTTGGCCGGAGCCTTTGTTTCCCAGAAAACGACGGACTGGGTCCGTTGCAGGGGTGAAATCCAGCAGGTTCTGACTGGTTCTGGCGAACCGGTAGCGGAAATTTTGAGCAGTTTGGAGAACCGGCAAATACCACCTCTGGCTGGCCCCAGAGTGGGGTGGGAATGGGGATTTTGCAGTGTCCTTCCCCTGGAGTGGGGAGGGAATGGGGATTTTGCAGTATCCTTCTCCTAGGAGTGGGGAGGAAATGGGGATTTTGCAATATCCTTCCCCCAGGAGTGGGGGAGGGAATGTGGATTTTGCAGTATCCTTCCCCCAGGAGTGGGGGAGGGAATGGGGATTTTGTAGTGTCCTTCCCCTAGAGTGG
>WNWU01012466.1:0-35317 GCA_012654045.1 Ptyas mucosa
GGGGGGGGGGGAGGTTTGGGACCAGGGGAAAGCAAAGCCAGACCCACGGAGACAGCCCAGGATGGCCAGAAAGGAGGAGGGGATCAGGGGCATTCCTGGGAAGAGAGTAACCTGGTTTATGGGTCCCAGTGTTGAATGTTGGGGGGACGCAGCCACCGGGGATTCTCCAGCTTTGCTTGGGCTCCGTGTCTTTCCAGGAGAGGCTCCTGTGGGGGAGAAGCCATGCAGGGCTGGGTCTTCCAAGGGGGATCCAGGGTTGCCCTGGGGGAAAAGACAGCCGGCCTCACCCTGGAGGGGACCCTCCGTGACTCTGAGGAAGATGGGGATCCTCTGTGCTCCTCCAGAGTCCCCAGCTGAGGTGACCCTCTTCATTGCAGCCTTTTCTGGGGAAGGGGCTTAAGCACCCCTCCCTCTGCAATTCTGGGAACTTTTGCCTCTTTCTCATCCCCCCCAAAGTTTTGAATTTTGCTCTTTATTTGAAACCCCCCTCCCCTTTTGGCTTGGCTTCTTTTTTTTTTTGTAAAAAGTTTTTATTGGTTAAAAATATACAGTATTATAGTTTACAATATGTTGAATTTTCAATATCTTTGTAAAAAGATATTTCAATTATTATTCTCTTTTTTAAGTTCTCACACAACAGACATTGTTATGTTAAATCAAAACAAATAACCAGGTTGTATAAAAGTTATGTAAACAGAAAAAAGCAAATAGCCAAAGTGTTATACAAAATACAATAAAAAGAGAGAGAGAAAAAAAGATATCAAGTAAAAGACATTAATAATGAATTCCCCTCCTTTCTTCATTTTCTGATTCTAGCTCTTAAAACCATGGTCTGGCCTCCCCCCTCCCCCAGGGCCGCCACAGCTCCGTCCGCCCCCGCTCCCTGATCATCTAATACTTCCCCCTCTTCGGTTCCTGTATCTTCTCCATCTAGGAAGGATTTATGTTGGTCAAAAAAAGCCTTAGCTTCCACTACGTTATTAATTTTCTTCTTACTATCCTCCCAAAAAATCATCAAACCCTCCGGAATCAACCACCTAAAACCTACTCCCTTAAGGTACAGCTTGTTTGATAAAAAATAATATTTTCTCCTTGATTCTCGTACCTGTCTGGGAATCTGCTTCAGGATGGTGACCTTCTTGCCCCTGTACACCAGCGCCCCCAGTCTTTGTTTTCTCAATATCTCATCTCTCAGTTCCCTTCTTACAAACTTAACATGAACCTCTCTTGGTAAACTATGTAAAATTGCAAATTGTGAGTTTACTCTATACACCAAATCCACATCCCTTCCAATGGACTCCAAATCTCTTTCTAGAAATTCACCCAACATTTTAACCATCACTTCTCTCAAATTTTCTTGGTCAAGTTGTTCCACGTTTTGAAACCTGAGAAAATAAGACATCTTATCCAATTGTAAAGTTAGCATTGCGTTTCCTCTCCCTTCTTCCACCCTCTGGAGTGCCCGTACCTCCCCCTCCAGACCCCCCATCTTCTTCTAATTTTGCTCTGCCAGCTGTTGAACATCATTTAAATCTTTTTTCATAAGTGTCATTTCAGATTTAATTTCAGATAATCCTTTTTGCAAATCATCCAACTTGTCCAACTTCTGATCCAATTTCGCCAGTCTTTCCAAAACTTTTTCCATGTCAGCTGCTGTTGATTTATGACCCTTAGCCATCTTGCAGTAGTAGAAGATGAAAAATCAAAAGACAAACCTCCAGAAAGGAAAGAGGGATTGACAGTCAGTGTAATTTTTCAAATATCCACCAGTGGGCGCTCACAGGAGCAACGAGTCCGGAGTATAGAGTAGGTCAAACAGGAAGCCTTAGAGGAGAATGTTGTCTTCAATCATAAATAAAGAAGCAGGAAGTCGGACCGCCGCCATAGCCCACCACCGGGAAGAGAGGCCACCGGACCTCTCCAACAAATTCTGATAGAGCCATCCTCAGAAGAAAAGTCAACAAAGTAAGGGGTTTCCTTCCATTTCTTTCCCCCTGCTTGTCAGCCACGGCACCTTTCCAGCTACAAGGGGGGGGGAAAGCTCCAACCCCCCCTCCAACCCCCCCTCTCACCTCCAGGATGCCTGCTCAAATCTCCAGTCAATCAGCTTTGTCCGCTGTGCTTTGTAAATAAACGCCAGTCCCCTCAGGCGCTGTGGCGCCTCCGCGGCCTCAGAAAAGGCCGCCGATCGCCTCCCACCCCCTCTGGAGCCTCGGGCGCGCCAGCATCAGCCTCCCGGCCCCTGGATGTGAGGCAGGGGACCCCTGGCGAGCCGCCCTCAAACGGCAAACGCCCCAAAGATTGGGGCATTTGGCCCAAAGGGCCTCCAGATGGGGGAGATCAGACACTGGGGCCAGAGCTAGCCCGATCAGTGTCAGTCGCCCGCGGGACCGGAAGCGGAAGTCGGCTTGGCTTCTTCAGCCTCTTCTCCATCTGTAATGATTGCCTCTCTTTCCAACTTAAGAAAGTAAAAAACCCTTGAAACGTGATAGTTCAGTGGCTCTCAATCTTCCTAATGCTGCGACCCTTTAATACAGTTCCTCGTGTTTTGGTGACCCCCAACAATAAAATTATTCCTAAAACCACTGAAAATATGTGTTTTCCGATGGTCTTAGGCGACCCCTGTTAAAGGGTCATTCAACCCCCAAAGGGGTCCCGACCCACAGTTTGAGAACCACTGTGATAGTTGAAAAGGATCCTTTTATTAAGCAGAAGTGATAGCAACAGTTAAAGAAAGAACTGAATAGCCTTAGACAAGTCAAGTAAGATTAAAGCAGTAGAGGCCCCTCTCTTTAAGCCAGAATGCAGATTTTAGCCAATACACAAGTGTGAAGATGTTTTTTTCACTAGTTTCCCTGAGAACCCGAACAAACATGCATTCCCACCGTTATCCTTTAAAGTGAAACAACCCACATGGCTATCATAAACATTCCTCCACGTTAAGCGAATCTCAGGGCTCTTTGGCACCAGGATATGGGTTGTAAAATATCTGTTGACGTAAGCAATGCTAGTAAATCAAATCCAAGTCTCCCCCTTCTCCCAATTGATTGGCAGTGTCACTTTTAGTGATCTGACAGGTGGTTTACATTGATTGGTTCACACTACAGATGGGAAATTCAAGAGATCTCAGTGGCTGAGCTGTTAGACAGCTCCCTTTAAAAGAGGGAGCTGCAGGACAGCCCATTCACTTCTTCTTGTACCAGTCTACCAAATAAATGAGCTGTTGTCTTAGCCGAGAGTCCTGCCTCTTCACTCGACCCACACTTAGCACTTTCCACACTCTGTGCATGGATCTCGTTTCCTCCTGAGAGGGTCCTTTGATGGGAAGGGAGGGATCTCCTCTTCCTGAGACTCTTTCCACCCTTCAAGGGTTGAAATGGCTTCTCCTCTTGGCTCTCTGGCTGCTTTTCCTCTGGCCTTTTGAGGTACTCATTGAGATGGAGGGGACTCTCCTCCCGGGTTACGTGCAGTTCCTTGCAAGATTTGGCTCATCCACTCCTAGACACAAATAAAGAAACTCCCATTAAAATACGAGAACAAGAGATCCATCTACCTACTTTTTGTGTCTTCTTTTACCACCACCAATATATTTTTCCCTCTGCTTACATTTGGAGGACCCTGAGGTTGTTTTCCTTCTGACTCCGTCCCAGACAATTCAAGGCCTCCTTGCTGGGCCTTTCCTGTCGGTCACAAGAGAAACTGATTTGTCTCTATTCCTAAGTGGGTCGCAGAGAATGAAGGAGGGGCAGGAAAGACCGGACTAAAGAGGAAAAAGTCACCTCTAAGAAACCATCAAGCTTTTTTCCGTCTCCTGCAGAGGGGAGTGAAATGCGGCCTGAAGGAGCTTTTCTTCCAGGAGCCCCTCCTGCTTCTATAAAGCCCCCTCCTCCCTGAGCTGGTGGCCTCGTCCTTGTTTCTGCCCCTCCACAAGGGGAGACTTTGCTCCTTGGAGCACCCACAACTTTCTTTTCCTCTCTTGGGGAAGACAAAGGGGTCCCGGGAAGAGAGACCAGGGTCCTTCTCCAGGCGCCTGAAGGTCCCAGCGCTTTGGATGGGGGACAAAACCTTCAGCTGAACCTGGCAGGAGTGAAGGGGGCTCCTGAGTTGTTTTCTCCTTTTGGTTCTGGGACTTTATCGTCTCTGAGGATGGATGGGGGGCATCAGCCCAGACCCCCCCAGGGCCTGATCTGGGGTCCTTCTGGAGCCACAACTCCTGCCTGAGGATAAGGGGGCAGCCGTAGTTAGGAGGGGCCATGGCAGAGTTTTGGGTTTTGCCCCAGTCGCTCCCTTTCCTGGGCCACCTGGCTTCCTTCACGGCCACTCATACCCTGCTCACCCCCAGGATGGACTACCGCAGAGCTCTCTCTGTGGGGCTGCCCTTGGAGAGCATCCAGGGACTCTGACTGAGGCAGAAGGCAGCTCCGAGGACAGTTGTGTCTCTACTGAAACATTGGTGGACAAAGAACAAAGGGACCCCAACTTACAACGGTTCATTTAGTGACAGTTCAAAGTTACGAGGACACTAAAAAAGGACTTATGACCCTTTTTCATGCTTACAATTATTGCAGTATCCCCATGGTCACGGGATGAAAACTCAGATGCTTGGTAACTGTCTCAAATTTATGACAGTCGTAGTGTCTCAGACTCAGGTGATGGCCTTTGGTGAGATTCTGGCAAGCAAAGTCAATGGGAAGCCAGATTTGCTTAATGACCATGTTGCTAACTTAACAACTGTGGTGATTCACTTAACAACAGAGGTAAGAAAGGTTTTAAAATGGGGCAAAACTCACTTAACAACTGCCTTATTTAGCAACATAAAATTCTGGGCTCCATTGTGGTCATAAGTCGAGGACTGTCTATAGACTTATTTGGAAGCCTCCTTCCCAAATGGTGAAGTGACATTCAACACAAAGACACACAATTGCGCACAAAGGGCCAGAGTGTGACTGTGACAGAAGGGGATGAATGGGGGCAGGTGGGAAGTCCTGGGATTTTGCTGTCTTCAGATGGAGCCCTTCCTCCTCTGGGATGAGCCCCGAGTTAGATCCCCCATGAGGATCACACACACACACACACACACAGACACACACACACACACAGTGTGGCTGTTTGGGGAGGGTTTGTGCAGGTTCCCTCTTGCCTGGGAGGGGTCCCCTCCCTGACAGCCTCTTCACCTGGAAGCCAAGAAAAGGGGGAGTCAAAGGCAGCAGCCAAGAAGGGCTGAATTCAAACTCTCTGCTGCCATTTTGCCAGCTCTGAGCCAGCCAGGAGAAGGGAAACGATTCGGGCAAAGCAAAGGGGAAGAGAGATTTTTTCTTTCTGGCCTCCGTCCCAGGAAAGACCAGCAGGGAGGCATGGAAGATGCAGGAAAACGGATCAGCTCTTATCCCCTGTTGGGAATCCCCCCCCCTGCGGCTCCTCCTCCTCTTCCGGGCTGAGGAAGAAGCCTTCTGCTGGGGAAAGGTCTCCCCTCCCCCGTCCCAAATCCAGCTCTGGTCTCCAGGGACAGGATGGCCGGAGCTGGTCCGGGACCCCCAGGTGCCCCATCTGAGCTTCTGGAGTCTTCCTGCTTCAGCCACAAAGGATGGTGGAGGCAGCCGTTGTTTTCCCAGGGCTCCTCCGGGTAACACAACTCTTGAAGTGGGGATGTTGTAGACCAAAAATTGTAGTTCCTTCCTGGAAGAGGCCCATTTCCCAGAAGGACTGGAGGGGGTGGCTTTCCCCCACTTCTGCTGCCCTGCAAAGCCCCTTTTCCATGGGGCTGACATGGAACCTCCTGGACCTGCTAAGAGGAAAGTGGTTTCTGGAGACCAGGAATTCTCTTGGCCTGTTCCAGGAGCTCTTTACCCCCTCCAGACAGGGAGACGCTTCCCTTGTCACATGAGATCCTTTCCTCTCTCCAACTGATCCAACTGATTAAAGAGTATTTTGGGGGGTGCAATCCGATGGGATGCAACTGTCCCTCTTCCTCCCAAATAACCAGCATTCCCCCCCCAACACAGTCCTGGCTAGGCTGTTTTCTCCTTTGGCTTTGCAAAGGGGGATTTTTCTCATTTCTCTTGATCTGAAAGGGTTGGGGGCAGCCAGCAGCACATTCTGGGGCCTCTGCCCACCTGCTCCGGGCACGGAATCTGCCTCTGTCCTTTTGGGCCAGCACCAGCGGTTCTTCCAGGGTCTCTGGTTGAGAAGGGCATCCAAAGTGCCTGGGATCTCTGGTCCCTCCAGGCGGGCTCTTCAGGACCAAGCAAGCATCCCTCTCTGGGGTCCCAAGTGGGTCCTCTAAGTGGCTGGAGGGAGTCTGCCCAGGGCTCCCTTCCTTGGAGTTGGGCAGAAACGGCCTTTCCCAACCTTCTCCCTCCCTTTTGGCCTCTCACCTGCGGAGGGGAGGGGGATCCAGCCAGGCCAAGTCTTGGATGGGATTAGCCCACCAACCTCACAGTCCAGCTGAGGGGCCATAAAGGGTCAGGCAGGCAAACTGATTGACAGATGTAACAGTAGGGGGGCTTAGATCCCACTCCCTCCCACAAGGGTCCCTCAACCTCCCCCCACTCTGAGTCTTGGGGAGGATTGACCCGCCCAAGTTTCTGTTGGAGATCCATAAGGGGCCCAGATAGATACACAGACACACACACAGAGGGAGGGGAAGGCTTGTATCTCTCTCCTTCCCAGGAGGGGTCCCAAAACACCCCCCTCCCAGCCCCCTACAGTGAACCCCCAGCCAGCAGCTCCTTTCCTGCAGGGAAATCCTGGATTGTCCGGGGGAGAGGGGGGAAAGTGGCCACCTACCCTTTCCTTGGCAATGATGCGGAGACCCCTGAAGGGTGGGAGGGATTCCTTCCTGGGGCTCCCAAAGAGCACCCAAACTTTCCTGGCATGGAGAGGTAAAGAAGCCTAAGAGGAGAGAAATTCCTGTGTTGGCTGCGATTGGGGCTGGGAGGAAACCCCCCTCCTTGCAAGAGCCCCCTCCCCACTGAAGCCTTCCCTTGGTGGGACTCACTTCCTGGGGATGCTCCCCCCAGCCCCTCCCTCCCTGCCAGCCCCCTTGCAGCCTCTTGGCCCTGGAGGGAGGGCTAGGGGTTGTTTGGATGCAAAGGGAAGGGGGGAGGGTCCCCCCGTGTCTTTCCATCAGGCGGGGAGCAAGAGAAGCAGAGACAGGCAAAGGGCAGAGGCGCATGTTCAGTTTCCTTCTGAGGCTCGCAGGCTGCCAGGACTTCATCACCTGCAGAGGGAGCTCCCTGGTGGTCCCCGCCAGCCATGGCAGTTCCCTTTTGTGAGTGACATGCATTTGCCTCCTTCACGCCACCATACAAGTGGGGTGGAGATCTTATGGGTGAGGGGGAGTGGATGTTGGGACTCAGGAGAAAGAAGCCCAATGCCAACTGATAGCCTTAGTTTGCGTACATAGGCTGCAGCATCTACGCCTGTCTGACTGAGGCACAGTATAGGGTTAAGGCCAGAGAGGTGTTGAGTCCTAGAGCGGAAAGGAGTTCCGGCTTCCTTGCAAAAGATCCTCCCACAGGGAATTCTCTCCTCCCCATCTGGGAGCAACTGTGGGCAACGTTCTCTCACACATGCTCCGTTTGTCCTCTGAAGCTGCCGAGGCTGCTTCTCCTGGGCATTCTGCGACGAGGCTCAGAGGCTTCCCTCAAACTGGGGTGGGGGATGTCTCCATAGGAGGGGGTTCACATGAGGCAATTCAGCTTCACTCTCCCCCCTCCCGCAAGGGACTTGGCCCCTCCCTTTTACCTGCATTGAACTGCTAGGATGGGTGCTGGTGAGGGCTTTTTGACGGGGGGAGGCTGCGGGGGGGCTACAAAAGGCCTTTCTGGGTCCCCCCCCTTTGGCAGAGCAGGGGGGAGGAGGGACTCTTGGCAGACGGTGCTAAAATGGCCTGGGTGCCCCTCCCCGTGGGAAAAGAGAGGTGGAATTTTCCAGGGGATGGGTGGGGGACAGGTCTGGTATTAAGACAGAATTATGGGTTCTGTGGTCCAGGATATCTGTTGGAGGGTGGCGTTCTGGAGTTATTCTAATGTTTCTTTCTCTTTCCCCTCCCCCCTCTCTCACACACGCAAACTATCATTAATCTCAGAGTAGAATATTGAAAACTAAGCAACCCAGCGAAGTGACGTCTCTCTTCAACATCTGGAGGACCCCCAAAGGTCCCATTCCCAGCCAACTCCCTTGTGGAAGAGGGAGAAAGTTCTTACCCCACCACATCTGGAAGGCCCAGGACCCCCAACCCTTCTACATGATAAAGAGGGGCTTCTGGGGGTGGTGGTGAAGGGGGACAATACAAGGGACTCAATAAGAAACTTGAGCCCCTTGAAAGAAAGCAGAGCTCTCTTTTGGGAAGATGGAAAAGATGAAAAGATGGAACGTGCCCCATCTTTTGGGGTGATGATCCTGGGAGGCAGAAAGAGGGCTCCCTTTTCCCTCAGCTCTTCTTTTCCCCAGGGAAGCCCCCTTTGATGGGAAGGGATCCAGCCAGCCCTGATCTTCAGTGGGGAGGGAAGTCCAGAGTCTGAAATTGTTCAGTGAAACTTTTTGCCTGAAGCCAAGTTCTCCAGCAGCAAAAGTTTCCATTCAGGGCCTTTGGGGAGAAGAGAGAAGCTGCCCCTGACTCCCTGAGTCTCTCCCCAAAGTCTCCTGGGAGGATTCAGCCAAAGAGCAGAGTGGAAATTCAGAGGGTAATAATTCTCCCTCTCAGGAGGGATCCCTGGATAATTCAACTAGTTATTGGACTCAGAAATTGTTGGGCGTTTCTCTGGAGGTGAGTGAGAGGGAAATAATCCCCATGTGGTTCATAATGGTAGAGCAGAGATGGAATTAAATCTGTCATCTAGAATTGAGATGTTTGTGATCTACAGCCTTGAAATTGGTCCCAAAGGGGTTTTGGCACCTGTGGCTGAAGATAAAAAGAAATGTGACATTTGTTGGCATAGCAATTAGAGAGAAAACCTCGGGGACAGTTAATGCCCGAGCATGTCACGGATCTCAAATGGCTGCTTGTTGTGTTGGAGCCAAACTTTACTTTACTTTGAAAGCTGATGCTCAGTGACAAAAGGGCTGATGTAATAGTGAGGCCTGACTCCAAGAACTAAATGAAAAAATAGTGAAAAACTACTTATCAGAACTTTGCATAGTTGGGAAAAAAACCCCACATGCACAAACAAGCAGAGAGAGGGAGAAGTGACAGAAAACCAAGTGAAAAGAGATGGAGAAATAAAGGAAGCAACTCACCCCAGGAAGGGAGGGAGGGAGGGATATGGAAAGCTATTATGCAAAACCCCCTTCAAACTTCCATTCTCTGAGACCAGGGAATGAGGAAGCCCATATCCCATGTTCCCCTGCCTCCCTTTCCTATGCCCAGGCCAGGCAAGGGGGCTTTTGCAAGAATGCCAGACAGGACTCTGCCCAGCTGAGTGGGGAGCCCCACTTGGGAGAAGGAAGCTGGGGAGCCTGGTGTTGGGGAAGGAAAGCAGAGCAAAATCTCCCTCCAGGTTCCATCTTCTGAGTCCTGGAAACGGGGGAAACCATATCCCATGTTGCTCAGCCACCTCTTTCCATGTATGAGGCACTTGGGGGAAAGCAAAGCCCAGACCCATAGAGGAGGCCCAGGATGGCCAGGAAGGAGGAGGGGATCTGGGGCACCTCCCCACCCCCATTCCTGGTGTTGGAAGGGAAAATCCATCTGGTTCAGTTCCAATTTGGAGAAAGACGCTGGAAATAAAATAGAGGCTCATCGGGAAGAAGATTGATGAAGCAGAACCACCAGGGCTCTGGACCAGCTGAACAACTAGCTGGACGAAGGCCAGGATTTTATGCAGGTCCTGAAGTGCTGCTGGGGGGGGAGGGGTTGTGCAATGCCTGAAATGCCCTTAGGAAATTGTGCCATGTAGTGAGCTCTGGGTCTTCTGCTAAATGGTGGTGGGTTAATTCTAAAGACCGAGTCTGCTTTCTCTCTTTAAAAGCCTCTTTCTCCATTTCTCCTTTGGGGAAATATAATATTCTGCCTTTTCCATATTTCCCAAACATTTCATTCTTCTAGGAGTGGGGGGGCTTCCCGCACTGGGAAGAGACTAACCTGGTTTATGGGTCCCAGGGTTGAATGTTGGGGGGACACAGCCCCCGGGGTTTCTCCAGCGTCGCTTGGGCTCCGTGTCTTTCCAGGAAAGGCTCCTGTGAGGGAGAAGCCGTGCAGAGCTGGGTCTTCCAAGGGGGATCCGGGGTTGTCCGGAAGAGAGAGGGAGAGAAAAAAAAATTGTGTCTGGCTTATTGGGCCCTTCAGTCCCAGGAGACCCTCCCTTCCTCAGTCCAATGGCCCAGACTGGCCGTCCTGCTAGATCCCTTCCTCTTCAACTGTGGCAGGGACCTCGAGTTGGTCGGGGATGATTGACAGCTCCTGGGCATTTTGGGTTGGTTTTCAGGTCGACTGGCTGGGTGGGTTTGCTCTGCTGTATTAGAGCTGCATAAGGGAACATCGCAAATATGCTGAGGACACCTGGTGGCAGGTGAGGAGGGAGGAAAAGTCCATGGACCGAAAAGGTGGGAGAGGGGAGGGAGAGGGGGATAGAGACCAAGGAATGGCCAGAAGACTTGGGGTCCCTTCTGAAGAGGGAAACCTTCTCCCTGGTTTGACCTCTGAAGCTTTGAGCAGGTCAGGCTGATTCCTCTTCAGTCATTTGCAGTTACAGACTCACCCAAAGGGAAAGGTGTTGGATGCTTATCCTACGGTTGGGTAGATAATATAGAGAAAACTATGTTCTGTAACTTTAACTGCTACGAGATGATACTAATTGGCTGCGCTAAATGGACATAAAAGAAGGCAAGAAGCTCATTCACTTCTGCTCCTGCTATTAGAAGGTTGAACTGCTGAAAGGAACTGTGTCGGTGTTACTGAAGAGAACTGGAATTGTAAGCAAACTATGTTTTTGTGTTGAACCGTGATTATTTGAAGAAGTGCTATCTTTGTTTTGAGAAGCCAAGTTTGTTTTTTATACTACAAGTAAAGACTGTTTATTTTTCTTTAAACGTTCAGAGTCTGTGAGTATCTGTGTGTTTTTGCTAAGCAATGTATCTATTCACTGTCCGGTCCATTGCACCACTTTGCAGAGGACAGTTTTACCCTCAACAAAAAGAATGGGGAGGGCTTTCTCTCCTCTCCCCCTCCTCTTTCCAGGCAGCGACCCAGACTGAATGCAAATTCCTCCTTCATTGGGATCGCCTGGACAGGAGGCCACCCAGAAGTGACACCTTTTCTTCATTTATGGATGAGACTGAGGTGGGCTCCCATCTCATGCACAACATCCCTGGGCGGGTCAGTGCGGAAGAATAAAATATACAACCCAACAAAATGACAGCAACCACAAAGCGTGGACTCTATGATGCCCACGGAACCACTCTCTCCATCACATCCTTTGAACTCAACCTGCCCTCTGGATTTGGGGACAAGAACCGGCCGTTGGGGTGTCCTCATCCCCCAAGGAGCAGACACAAGGGGGAGGCTGGGTTTCACAGAAATCCTCTTTCACCTGGCAGGGGCAGCTATGGCTAGGTGGCTCAGTGGCTAAGACACTGAGCTTGTAGATCAGAAAGGTCGGCAGTTCGGTGATTCGAATCTCTAGTATAGGTCTCCTGTATGAAGCAGGGGGTTGGACTAGATGACCTCCAAGATCCCTTCCAACTCTGTTACTGTTAAATGTCTGCCAGTTCGGTCTCTTAGGAGGGCAACGTCTGACTGAAAGGGCTTGGAGGAAGCCACCCTGTCTGGCTTAGGGGGAGGAGCAGGTATCCCGTCTTCCTGCTATTCGTGGCTTGAAAAGTGATCCTCCACCCTTTGATTTTTGCACCTGGGAGGAAAAAATCCTGGAACTCCTTAGAGCATGGTGGCTGAAAGAAGAGAAGCCGTGTGACCTCTCCAGATCGAGAGAAGCTGAAAACTGCCTTTTGTTAGGGTTGAAGTGGAGCCCGATTCCTCCCCATCCAGATCTTCATCGCCTCTGATCCCTTTAGTATCCCTTGAGTAGCATTGCCTGATCGGCCAAGCTCCATCGCTGCTCCTTTTTAATTCCAGCATTCGGTGAAATCATTGGATGACATCATTCGGGAGAACATGGTGTTGAATAGTGGGGGATGGTAGAAAGGACACAGGACACTGCAACCAGTTAACAGGGTTTATTTAGCTCCAGGTACAGCAATGGCAATGCGAGCTGTGGCAGCCCTTTTTCAATGGGAGCTGTCCGTGGCTTCAGCCTCTGACGCGTGCTTAATTTTCCCACTCTGGCTATGGGCTCCCGATTGGTTCCTGTGCTGGTCTATTCAATATCTAACACATGCTGTTGTACAAGATCACGTGATCCCGGTTTCATGGAATCAGAGAGAGATCTAAAAGGACCAGGAAGACCCCAATCCCTGAGACACCCCATGCAGTCCTCCATTCCCACGCTTGGTTAGTCAGGCAAGGCCATTCAGCCTTCTTCACTCCCACAACTGTAGGCAGCAACATCTGGATGGGGAAGGGGGTTTCCTCTGCCTTTGGGGAGGATAGAAAAGATGGCAGCTGCCCAGATTCGTGGAGGGGGGGCAGAAATCCACCTTTTGTTCAAATTGAGGTGGTCCTGGTTCCTCCCCGCCAGACCTTCCCCCTCTGGGAATTTAGACGACCGCAGAGGAGACCCTGCCTGTCAAACTTCTCAGACTGGCCGTCCCACTAGATCCCTTTCTCTTCAACTGTGGCAGGGACCTTGATCTGGCCGGGGATGATTGATGGCTCCTGGGTATTTTGGGCTGGTTTTGAGGTGGACTGGCTGAGTGGGGTTTGCTCTGCTGTGTAAGAGCTGCGAACAGGAATATGCTCCACAAACATGCTCCAGTCTGGATGGCATAGAGAAGCCTCTTTCACAGGGCAGAAGCCACTACGGGAAAGGTGCGCTAACTTGGCCTGATGAGAACATCTAAGCAAGAGGACCTGGAGGCCTCCGCCATCTCTGGCTTGGTGGGATGGCCTATGGTTCTCATGGAGATGATCAAATAACATAGTTGTTTGGTGCTTGGCTCCCACAGAATCCACCTTACCACTTTTCCTATTCATTCTCTCACACACATTACACGTTTAACGCTTTCAGTAGGAATAATGGCTGAAATCATTTCTTTTTTAAAAAAGTTTTTCATTTCTTATTTTTTACAAACATATCAGTGTGTGAACAGTGTGGTTCCTGAGTATCATACATTTCATACAAGAAAATTAATATTAATCATATTTGTTTCATTTAACAAGCTTATAGAATACTAGTAATAATACACATCTTTATATTAAATTATAATCTTCCCTTGTTTGGTTATTCAGCATTTCAATTTGTTATTTTTATACCAATCACTTAATCTTAATTGTCATACCTTTTAATATGAATAAAATATTATCAATTATATTTGTTACATTTAACAAACTTATATAACTAATATTAATACCAACATTTATATTACATTAAGATCCTCCATTATTGCTTATTCAACTTGTTATTTGGTTATTCAATATTTCAATATATTGTTTTTATATCAATCTCCATAAAAACAATACATAAAATTACTGACTAAGCAAAAAATGAAAGGTAACTTAATACGAATATGCATATGCATGCTAATCGTAACAAATATGATTAATAATATCCCAGCTGTATTATGTGAAATCATTCCTTAAAAGGTGTCAAATTCATTGGCAGTTGCTGAACAACAAATTCTTCTGAATGATTTTGAGACTTCTCTTTAGCAACATTTATTGAGATGAAAGGAAAGAGAGTTACGAGAATTACAGACACTGAACCATTTCCCATTTGGAAATATCTAAATATTATTTTCTTTGACTCCTGAATACTAAGTGGAAATAATTAATGTGTTGTTTCAAATAAAAGAAACTAATAATTATTCCAATATCATAATGGTATTATATCTCAGGTTTTTATATTTACTCTGGCTGTGAGCTGCTCCTTTGTGTTGAGGTCTGGCCTCAGAAGGATAAGGTAGCACTTGGGGATGAAGATGCAGCCCAGCAGACGGTTGCTGCCTTTGGGCCCTTTGAGGGCTCCTGTGGCCCCCACAGCCCTCCTCTCCCCTCCACCCGGACTCAGGTCCTCCCGTGGCCTCCCTGGGCCCCCCTCGGATCAGGCAGGGGACGATGGGCCTTTGCAGGTGGGACGGAGGGCTTCTTCCCACAGGATCCGCTTCGGGATCCGGGGCTCTGGGCACCACCTGCAGGGCTTGGAGGGAGCTGTGGCTAAGCGAAGGGGGGGCTGGAGGGACGGGAGAACCGCAGCAGAGTTTGGCCTCCAGGGAAAAGAGCTGGGATGGTGGGAGAGGGATGGAAACCAGGCTTTGTGGATGGATGGATGGATAGAGACTTCCAGAGATCTCTCCATGGGTCTCCAGAGGATCCACCGGTCACTTTGATTCTCCTCCTCCCACCTGGATCCCCAGAGATGGTTTTTGGATGCTGGTTTCCAGTATTCCCAGTGAGGCCATGGCTCAGGATACTGGGGCTGCTCCCCAGAGCAGAAAGGCTGGGCGTAAATCATCAAACTGAAAAAGGGAGAATGTGGCTGTGACCCTCCCTGGGTTCCCTTCTCTCTCTCTCTCTCTCTCTCTCTCTCTCTCTCTCTCTCTCTCTCTCTCTCTCTCTCTCCCTCCCTCCCTCCCTCCCTCCCTCCCTCCTGCCAGGCGTTGGGAGGAAGAATAGAGGCTGCTGCTTTCACAAGGGTTTTTCCAAGTCCTCTTTATGGATCTCTGTCCTGCCTGAATGGAGTGAATTCCCATCCACCCCTTCCAAATGCATGGACTTCTACACCCATCATCCTCAGCCACAGCTATGCTGTCAGCAGATGCCAAAGACGGCAGTTCGGAGGAGGCTCTTCTGTCCCCCAAGGAGGAGCCGGTGGGCTCAGTGGTTACAGCCGGAGAGAAAGAGCCAAGGAGGCTCTCCTGGAAGCTCCTGCCAGCCATTCCTGGTCCAGGGAGGTTTGGGGCCTGAGAGCCTCACTTGGGATATCTGGGAAGGTTTTGCGACTCTGCCAGAGTCTGAAGGGCCAGGAAGGGGCTGAATTCACAGGGCATCCCAGGCTTTGCTCAATGTTGGCTTAGAGAGTTCTAAGAACCAACCAGGATGGCTTCAAACCAGGATCAGGGTCTTTAGGGTTATATGTCAGTCCAATTAACTGCGCCATGTTTCACTTTTGATGTCCAAAACAATTCATGGTTTCTGAATGATGGTCTCTTCAGATCTATTTGTTGTTTTCCAAAATGGAGGCAACATGAGGAGAGTTGTTGGCCTGCATCAGACTTTATCAAACTTTAAGATGAATGGACTTCAACCCCCAGAATTCCCACCCAACAATGATGGACTTCATCTCCCAGGATTCAGTGGCTACCATGCTGGCCAGGAGGTTCTGGGAATTAAACTCCGATCATCTTCAAGTTCCAAGTCTGAAAAATGCTGGTCGACATTCTTCCCTTCTGTCAGGAATTGAAGCCCTGCACCAAAACTTGGCTAATTCACACATTGCTGAATAAGCCGGAGACAATTTTGCAATGAATCCTAGTTTGTTTGGCTAATCCCTGGTTAGGCTTCTTCCTTTTAAGCTGCTGTTTTATATCTCTGGGTTGATTAGCAGCCTCAGCAACAAGCCAGGAAGAAGCTGAGAAACTGCAATTACACCTCACATTTCCAAAATAGTTGTTTGAGGCCAACATTTGTAATTCTTTGGTTTTGATCGCAATATGCCTCTCAAGAGTCACTCTTTATAAAGCTAAATTATTTTTGCTACAGAGTTTGATCTTTTTTATCTGTTTTTAGTTTCTGTTTTCTATTCTTGTTCTCTCAAAGACTTTAATTTTTCTTTCATTTTCAAATATATATTTTAAACGTTCCTTCATTTTCTCCGTCTCTTCTCTCCTTCTGATTCTGGGCTTCATCTGAGCAGGATTTCCTGAAAGAAAGCAGATTTCACACCAAACCCTTCAGTTCTCAGGGAAGACAAAAATCCCGCCTCTCTTTCTCTCTAGTGGCTGCTTCTATTCCCGCCCCCTTCATCATGACAACCCTATAGCCAATCAAAGAGGGGGAAGAGATAGTTGCCTGGGAGCTTCCCTGCCCTCAGCCTGATGGAGAAGAGGCTGAAGAAGCTGAGCCAAGGGGGGGGGGTGTGTTCAAATAAAGAGCAAAATTCAAAGCTTTGGGGGGGGGGATGAGAAAGAGGCAAATACTCCCAGAATTGGAGAGGGAGGGGGGCTTAAGCCCCTTCCCCAGAAAAGGCAGCAATGAAGAGGGTCTCCTGAGCTGGGGGCTCTGGAGGGTCTGGAGGGGCCACAGGGGACCCCCATCTTCCTCAGAGTCACGGAGGGTCCCCTCCAGGGCGAGACAAGCCGCCTTTTCCTCCACGGCAAACCTGGATCCCCCTTGGAAGACCCAGCCCTGCATGGCTTCTCCCCCACAGGAGCCTCTCCTGGAGAGACACGGAGCCCAAGCGAGGCTGGAGAAACCCCAGGGGCTGCATCGTCCCCCAACATTCAACCCTTTGTTGTTAACAAAGCCCCCCTCATTTGTGATCTTATCTTGGAGGAGGGTGCTGACCTGGCTGGTATTACGGAGACCTGGTTGGGCCAGGAGGGGCGTCCCCTTCGTTGAAATATGTCCACCAGGTTTCCGTGCATTTCATCAGCCAAGGGCTCAGGGGAGGGGTGGGGGAGTGGCGGCGATTATTAGGGAAAGTCTTTGTCTGAGGGAGACCACTGTTCCTCAGATAGCTGGATGTGAATCCCTTGTTGTGAAGTGGGGCCGTGGGGTGCAGATGGGTTTGCTGACTACATACCTGGCTCCCTGCCACGTGGCGGCAACCCTGCCTGAGCTGCTCGACGTTATTGCCGGGGTGGCGGTTGATACCCCAGACTCATTGTCATGGGGGATTTCAACCTACCATCCGCAGGTGAGGCATCAGAGGTGGCTTGGGAGTTCATGACTTCCATGGCGGCCATGGACCTGACCCAGTTAGTTAATAGCCCCACTCACATGGGGGGACACACTCTGGACTTGATTTTCATCTCTGGTCAGTGGTTGAATGATCTTGGTAGAGGGGACTTAGACATTAAACCCTTGTCATGGACAGATCATTCACTCCTTCACTTGGACTTTCCAGCCGCTTCCCCCCACCGCAGGGAGATGGAACCATCTAGTCGGTTCCTGACGGAGGTTGGGCCATTTCCTGAGACCCTGAGACATGACTCGACTGAAGACCTGGTGGCCGCCTGGGAGAGTGCGACCGCTGGAGCTTTGGACCACGTCGTGCCTTTGTGGTCTCTGACCTGATGCCAATCTCAATTGGCTCCATGGTTCTCCGAGGAGCTGAGAGAGATGAAGCGTCAGAAAAGACGCCTAGAGAGCATCTGGAGGACTAGTCAATCCGATTCTGACCAGACACTGGTGAAGTCTTATATGAAGACCTACCTACTGGCGATAAAATGCAAAATCTAACCATTTTTCTACTCTTATCGCATCTGCAGAGAACTGCCCAGCCGCTCTGTTTAGGGTGACCCACTCCCTTCTTCGGGGGGGAGTGTGGGAAGATCCCTTGCAGGGTCGAGATGAGGATTTTGTGCAATTCCTGCATGATAAAGTCGCTCGGATTCGGGAAGGCTTGGACTCCGACTGGATGAGTCCAGGGGAGGAGACGAGGGGAGGTCTTGAGAATATTATCTGGGAGGAGTTTGATCCTGTGGCTCCCGAGGATGTGGACAGGGTTCTGGGTAAGATTAGTGCCGCCACATCTTTACTGGACCCGTGTCCCTCCTGGTTGGTACTGGCCTCCCAGGAGGTTACCCGAGGCTTGCTCCAGGGGATTATAAGTGCTTCTCTGAGTGAGGGTGCCTTTCCTGCCACCTTAAAAGAGGCGGTGGTGAGGCCCCTCCTCAAGAAGCCTTCCCTGGACCTGGCGGAATTAGCTAAGTACCGTCCGGTCTCCAACCTTCATTTTGTGGTGAAGGTTGTTGAGAGTGTGGTGGCACAACAGCTTCCCCGGCATCTGGATGAAGCTATCTATCTAGATCCGTACCAGTCGGGCTTCAGGCAGGGGTACAGCACAGAAACGGCATTGGTCACGTTAGTGGATGATTTCTGGAGGGCTCGGGACAGGGGTTGCTCCTCTGTCCTGGTTCTATTAGATCTCTCAGTGGCTTTTGATACTATCGACCATGGTATCATGGAATAGGGGGCACTGTCCTGCGGTGGTTCTCCTCCTTCCTCTCTGACTGTTCACAGTTTGTGTTGGCAGGGGGGCAGAGGTCGATCTCAAGGCGCCTCGCATGGGGAGTGCCACAAGGGTCGGTCCTCTCGCCCCTTCTGTTCAACATTTATGTGAAACTGCTGGGTGAGATCATCTGTGGTTTTGGGGTGAGAGTCCATCAGTACGCTGATGATACTCAGCTGTACATTTCCACCCCAGACCACCCCAACGATGCCCTTGATGTGATGTCTCGCTGCCTGGAGGCCGTGTGGGTCAGGATGGGGAGAAATAGGCTCAGACTCAACCCTTCCAAGACCGAGTGGCTGTGGCTCCCGGCGTCCCGATATAGTCAGCTGGTGCCATCGCTGACTATTGGGGGTGAATCTCTGCCCCCCACAGAGAGGGCTCGCAATCTGGGTGTCCTCCTGGATGCACGGCTGTCTTTAGAAGAGCATATGACGGCTGTGGCCAGGGTTTTTTTTTATCAGGTTCGCCTGATTCACCAGTTGCAGCCTTTCTGGACCGGGACATCTTGCGCATGGTTACTCAGGCCCTTGTCACCTCCCGGCTGGACTACTGTAATGCTCTCTACATGGGGCTCCCCTTGAAGAGCACTCAGAGGCTCCAACTGGTCCAGAATGCAGTCACGCGGGTGGTTATGGGTGCAACTCATTGTGCCCACGTGACACCCCTCCTGCGCGAGCTGCACTGGCTCCCAGTGGTCTTCCAGGTGCGATTCAAGGTGTTGGTCACCAACTTTAAAGTGCTCGACGGCATAGGGCCCCAGTACCTTTGAGACCGACTTCTGCCACCAACAGCCTCCCACTGGCCAGTCCGCTCCCACAGAGAGGGGCTCCTCAGGGTGCCATCGGCCAAGTTATGTCTTGCTGGCGACACCCAGGGGGAGGGCCTTCTCTGTGGGAGCCCCTGCCCTGTGGAATGAGTTACCCCCGGAAATGCGTAAGATCTCCGACCTCCGTGTGTTTCGCTGTGCCCTCAAGACCCCGTTGTTCCATCAGGCTGGGCTATTGATGTAATGATTTTAAATTGGGTGTTTTAAATTTTTGGGGTTTTAAATCTGAACCGAAAGTATTTAATAATTTTAATTATTTTTAATTGATGTCTCTCTTTGTGCTTTTAATAGGCTGTACACCGCCCTGAGCCCTTCAGGAGAAGGGCGGTAAAGAAATAAATTTGTTTGTTTGTTTGTTTGTTTTTTGTTTGTTTGTTTGTTTGTTTACTTACTTACTTACTTACTTACTTACTTACTTACTTATTTATTTATTCATAAAGCAAGTTAGTCTCTTCCCAGGAATGCCCCAGATCCCCTCCTCCTTCCTGGCCATCCTGGGCTTTCTCTGTGGCTCTGGGCTTTGCTTTCCCCACCTGAGTGCCCCATGCATGGAAAGAGGTGGCAGTGCAACATGGGATATGGTCTTCCCCCTTCCCAGGACTCAGAAGATGGAACCTGCAGGGAGATTTTACAGATCTGCTTCCCTTCCGCAATACGGGGCACGCCAGCTTCCATCTCCCAAGAAGGGCTCCCCACTCAGCTGGGCAGAGGCCAGTCTGGCATCCCTGCAAGAGCCTCCTTGGGAAAGGGTTGCGGGGGAACATGGGACATGAGCTTCTGCATTGCCAGGTCTCTGAAGATGGAAGTTGGATTTTGAAGATCAGCTTTCCATCTGCAGCACAAGGGTCCTGAGCTCCCCTTCCCTCCCTCCCCTCCCCTCCCCACATGGGGTGAGAGGCAACCATGATTTTCACTTGGTTTTTTTTTCTAACGTCTCTCTCTCTCTCTCTCTCTCTCTCTCTCTCTCTCTCTCTCTCTCTCTCTTCCTATCTCTCTCCCTCCCCCCCCTCTCCCTCTGATTTTTTTTTAACTCTGCAAAGTTCAAAAAACTAGTTTTTCACTAACGTTTATTTTGTTCTTAGAGACTGGCTGCACGATTGCATCAGCCCTTTTGTGAGATGCCCTTGAGCATTAGCTTTCAAAATAAAGGAAATTTTGGCTCCAACTCAGCTGCCAGGTATTTCAGATCTGTGACATGCTCCGACATTAACTGGCCCTGGAGTTTTGTCTTTCATCACTATGCAAACAAATATCAGATTTCTTTCTTTCTTCAGCCACAGGTGCCGTGTATTCCCTCTGGGGCCACTTTCAAGCATGGAGCTCTCAAACTTCTTAATTCTAGGTGACTGATTTAATTCCATCTCTGCCCCTGTTATTATGGATCACATGAGATTATTTCCCTTTCATTTCCCTCCAGAGAATTTCCCAACAATCTCCAAGTCCAAGAATTACTTGAATTATCCAGGGATCCCTCCTGAGAGGGAGAATTATGGTAAAAGATTCAGCTCTGCTCTTTGGCTGAATCCTCCAGCGGAGACTTTGGGCAGAGAAATATGGAGGTTTGGGACAGGCAGAGTCTGTGCTCTTGAATGTACGTCTCTCTCCTTTCCAGGTGAAGCTCTCTGTGTATGTAGAAGGAAAGCAACTGGATCATATTCCACCTTGTGAAAGTCCTTTGATTCTTCTAATTCTTCTTTAGAAACAGGAAAGGGATTCATTGATTCACTTCATGAATTATGGACCTCCTGCTTCTGCTTCTGATGCTGCTTTTGTCCCATCCAGTCTCTGGGAAGCTGAGAATGAAATGTCCGCTGAGTTTGGAGAACCAGGATGGAAAACCATGGAGCTATTACAGACAAGGAGACCATCTAATCAGTATAGTCATCAGTGGAAGGGAAAGATTACATACAAAGTTGCTTTTCAACGTGGCTCCTTCTCTTCAGTTTGTTTTCCATGTTCGGTAAGTCATTCAGGTTGATGGAGTTGCACTCCCTCCATTCTAACCCTCTCCTTCTTTTCTGTTTTTTATTTTTCATTTATTCCTATATTGGGGGATATGTCTAATTTCCTGAATGATTTTGATTTCCATGGCTTCTCTCTTTTCTCTGATTTTGTGAAATAGACTCAAAAAGGGGTCTGAAAAAAAGCTGAAAGGCCTGCAGATTATTTTCCTCTCTCTGTTCAATCCTTAATTTATCACTTGAATAATGAGTTTTATTTAAAGTAGTGGTGGAATCAGTTGTACTTGCTGTACCTCAGCCCATTCCCATATTTGTGTAACTGATCTTTGCTTTTGGATCAATGTTGGTTTAAGGCTCAGTAGGCTTGTGGACAATTTTATGTATTATATATAACAAAAGTATTTGTTGTGGCTGTTGATTATAATAACTTTTTTTCAATAGGAGTTCTTATGGTTTTTATTATTTCTTACAATTCATTTTCAACATTCAACTGGCCAACAAGAATTCCCATCTCTTGCACAATCTCACACTTGGCTACAACATTCATAACAACTATGTGAGCACTTTCCACACTTCAGATGCCTTGCTGGACATGCTCTCCACTGGAGAAGCCAATGTCCCCAACTACGGCTGTGGAAGGAAGGAGAACCTCTTGGCTCTTCTTGATGGAGCTAGCAGAGGCATCTCCATCCAGATGTCAACATTAGGAGGCACCTACAAAGTCCCACAGGTCTGTGTGTGTTTTTCTCCTTCTGGTAAAGTGAGGGGTGGGGGGTGAGCAATAGATGCAACCATGTCTTCTCCATGGAATTCAAGAGCTGTTTTTCTTCATATTAGCAAAAATGTCAATATTTTACCCCATTACGTTCATTTTGAGATTAATCCTAAAAGGCCTGAAATACAAGCAATACATTCCCTGGAGAAGACATTCTACCAACTATTTAACTGATCAAAAAAGGTTCCATTTTAGGCCCAGTTCTCTTCAACATCTTCATGAATGATTTGGATGAGGGTAGAAATGGGGAAATATTCAAATTTGAAGACAACACTAAAGTGGCAGGAATAGCCAACACCCGAGAAGATAGGCTGAAGATCCAGATGGATTTAGGTAGACTTGAACCATGGGCCTATCTAATTTAACGTAGAGAAAAGTAAGGTTTTATACTTAGGCTAGAAAAACCAAATGTCCACTTAGAGATTAGGTGAAACCTGGCTCAATAAGTGTAACTGTGAGAGGGATCTTGGAGTCTGAGTGGACAAACACTTAAATATGAGCCAGCAGCAGCTAAAAAAGCTAATTCAGTCCTAGGATGCATTAACAGAGGGATAAAATCAAGATCACATGAAGTATTGGTACCACTTTATAATGCCTTGGCAAGACAACACTTGGAATAGTGCATCCAGTTTTAGTCTCCATATTATAAAAAAGATGGAAAGATTCTGGAAAGAGTGCAGAAAAGATGATTAAGGGCCTGGAGACTAAAATATATGAGGAAAAGTTGCAGGAATTCAATATGTCTAGTCTAGTGAAAAGGATGAGGGGTGACATCATAGCAATGTTCCAATATTTGGGGGGCTGCCATAGAGAAGAGGAGGTCCACCTATTTTCCAAAATACTAGAAGGCAAGACAAGAAACAATGGATGGAAACTAATCAAGGAGAGAAACAACCTAGAACTAAGGAGACATTTCCTAATGGTGAGGAATGGAACGTCTCCCCTTCAGAAATTGTGGGTGGTCCATCACCGGAGGCTTTTGAGAAGAGACTGGACATCCACTTATCTGGAATAGTATAGATAGATACAGATTAAGAGAGTTGGAAGGGACCTTGTAGGTCATCTAGTCCAAACAGACCCTACACCATTTCTGACCAATGACGGTCCAGTCTCTTTTTGAAAGTTTCCAGTGATGAAGCTCCAACAACTTCTGAAGGCAACTTTATCTCTTTATTTCCAGGTTGAATCTCTCCTTGTTCAGTTTCCATCCATTATTCCTTGTTCAGCCTTTGTCTGGCCTTTTGGTGCTTTGGAAAATAGCTTGACCCCCTCCTCTCTGTGGCAGCCCCCCAATTATTGGAAGACTGCTATCATGTCTCCCCTGGTCCTTCTCTTCACTAGACCAGCCATGCCCAGTTCCTGCAACCGTTCATTGTATGTTTTAGCCTCCAGTCCCCTAATCCTCTTGGTTGCTCTGCTCTTTGCACTTTTTCTAGAGTGTCAACATCTTTTTTATAGTGTGGTGACCAAAACTGGATGCAGGATTCTAGGTGTGGTCTTACTAAGGCTTTATAGGGTGGTATTAGTACCTCTCTTGATCTTGATTGTATCCCTCTGTTAATGCAATTTAGGATTGCATTGGCTTTTTTGGCTGCCGCTGCACAGTCATATTTAATTGGTTGTCCACCAAGACTCCAGGATTCCTCTCACATTTACTGCTATTATGCCTAGTTTACTGCCTGAACAGGGGGTTGGACTAGAAGACCTCCAAGGTCCCTTGCAACCCTTTTATTTTGTTATAAGTTCTGTTATAGGTACACATGTTTAGCCTGCTAAATTCCTATTGGAATACACTGAGTTTTACAGATAATGTGATATTATCATACTTACACATTGGATTGTATAGACTTGGATTGTTTTGTCTTAATAATTATCTGATAACTTATAAACAAGTTCAAAAGTTATGGTCTTTGGGAAATGACATCATAGCCATAGATGTTCAGCCAATAGAGGAAGTAACACCTTTCCTTTCCTGTGGCTGTTTTCTCTGAGCCTGAATCTTGGCTCCCTCATCATCCAAGGAGCTCAGTTAGAGAAAGGGCAGGAGTGAAAGTGGTGCTTAAATGAAAACCTCTTAGCTCTCCAGCTTCCTCAGCCCCAATTATTAAAGTATAGGAGATCTAATTTCCCTCCATATTCTTACATCAATCTGATGTTTGGGGCTTCAGAGAGAAACCACCTGCAGAACCAACCCAATCTCAGCCTCTGAGGAGGATCGTGGGGTGGGTAAAAGGTCTCCAGCGGCTTCCTCAGAGCTGATTTTGGAATTTACACAATTTCTGCTTTGTCTAAATTCAGAAAATAAGGGCATTGGCATAAAATTCAATCTATGGAAACTGACAGACTCTGAAAATTGTGGCTTTTGGGACAGACAAAACTTTAATGAAAGACCAAACATTGATTAAGAAACTGACAAATCTTTAAGCTTTGAGGTCTGCCTGTTTCTTGTATAAATGGAGAAAGAAGTTAAAAAATTTCCTCCAGAAAGAATGTGGATATAGAAGCAAAAAACGATGCAGCAATCCTTGAAAATTATAATAGGCCCTTTATTGGAATAGAATACTCCAGTTGGCATTTTCACGTGTTAATCTAATTGTGATAAATTGTAGGGGTGATACAGTAATTGTTGTAAATCAGATGTCCAGGCTTTTGCCCTGTTTCAAGATGTCTCTCAAGATGTCTCCCCGAGAGCTTTATTTTTATACAGTTTTACACAAGCAGATAAAAGGTAACGCAGCAACAGAGTTCTAATTGGTAATCCTCCTCCCTCTTCCCTCACTCAGAAAAAGGTCAGATAACACAGACCAGAGCCACAATGAGATCATACAGAAAGAAGATACATGACACCAGAAACGGAAGCAGTGTGCTGCATTCTGCCCGATGTCATGAACTTCAGTTCCCTACATCCCACTCTTTTTTATCTTATTTGTGAAACCATCCTCTTACGAGGGGCCAGAAAGGGGGTTATTATCAGGAGAGGAAAATCCTTGCAGTTGCGTAGATAAGGCATGACTTTGAGACAGTGTAGGAAGGGATTTAAAGCAAAATGCAGTTATACATATATTGCAAAAGAAAGAAATTCACTGAACAAAACAGCACCCACCAATTAAAATAGCACAAATGAGGACTGAATAATGTAAGATGTTTCCCAATAAGCCTGTAGTTCACCAAGACCAAAGGCTTTCCCACTAAGTTCCTAAAGTATCAATTTTTACATCAGAGGCCAAATTATGTAAAATATTAAGTTGATCCTGAATGTTCCGTGACTCATCTGAAATGTTAAAGCAACAAACTTACATTTTCAGGAACTGATACAAATCAATTGCGTTAGGAGGTGAATAATATACAGCTTCCCCCCAACGAGCTATATTCTTCTAATCAAAGTTCCCTTTGAACAAATACTCACTCAAATTAGTAAAGTTTTGAATTACTACATAGAGGGATTAAACATGTAGAAAGCAAATTTTCCATATCAGAAACTTCAGACAAACAAAAGGCACCAGTTTTTGTGATGTTTGCAAACTGCACCCATAGGTTTTGTTTCATCCGAATGTTTGGGTGATATGGCAGATGCTGATGATAAAGTACAATTATTAACAATCAAACATAAACAAATTATGGTTACAGAATTGGCAGTTAAAACCGCAAAAATGGCAGCGCACAAATTCTCAGGTTTGTTCCACTTGTTGCTGCTGCAGTACTGCCTGTGCTTTGGCGGTCAAATTCTTCACATCTCCCCATGTCACTGGATGACTGGCATGACGGGATCAGATTGGTCATTGCGCCGTCTGTAGAGTCACCTTTGATATCTCTGGGATAGGGTTCAGGGGTTGGTGCCATGACATCTGTGGCTGGGCGTACACAACGCACTGGGATCCACAAAGATCCTGTAGAAGTAAGCACAGCAGCCTAGCCCCGCCCTCAAGTAATTAAAGGGACCGGTCCTAACCATGTTTTGTCTGGTAATGCTCTATAATATACCAGAGGAGGAGGCAAATTTGTTTTTTTGTTGAAAATGCCTCTGATAAGCAGTTGAATTAGAAATTGAAAAATTCAATTGATTCAAAGTAAATAAAACTTTTCTAACCTGTTGTGTTACCCATGATAAATTTGGGACCCGAGAGCCCTCCTTTTCTATTTGTTTGTGAAGGCAGTCCTTAAAGGACCTATTAGGATGTTCCACAATGGCTTGACCTGTGGAATTATAGGGAAGACCACGAGTAACAACAATATTCCAGGTTGTATTGGAAAAATTGCAAAAAAGTTCCAAGGAGCCAAAGAAGGAACATGGGTAACATCCATTTGCCATAATTGATTAGAGGTGAGACCACGGGGATTAACTCCCATGTCTCCTGAAGGGGATGCCCCAGAGCATTGGGGACAGGATGAAACAATTTTCTTAGCTTGTTCTAGTGGAATGTGGCAAGCTTGTGCCAGCCACCTGGCAATTTGATGGGGAAAAAAATGACTAAAAAATGGATCTGTAAACAAAGTAGGTAAAATATGAACAGCAGGATCAGCATGACTGTTGCCTTCAGAAAGAGGCCCAGGAAGGAAGGAATGACTGCGTATGTGAGAGACAAAATACAAATGCTTCTGGTCTTGTAGAAGTTGCTGTAAAGCGAGAAATAAGGCCATAAGATTGGAGTCAATCCTTGGTGTGATATAAGCACCTGGAAGATTAAAAATAAGTTGACACACATGCTGAGAATCAGAGATCAGACTCAAAGACTGTTGAGAAAAAGTGTGGAAAGCTAAGATAGCCACAGACAGTTCTGAGCGCTGAGATGAAGACTGCACTGTAGTTTAAGGTTCTTTCCAGATGTCATCATGAGTATCCTTGTAAGCAATCACTCCTCTCGTTTGTCCTCCATAAAAAACAAAGAGCTTGCAATAGTGAAGAAGGAAAGCAATGGATGAATAGAAAAGGAGGAAGTCATTAAGCAAGTAAGCCTAAGATCTTTAGGCAAATGATATGAAATACAGCCTACATAGTCAGTTAGAGCACACTGAAGAGATAAATTATTCTGAAAATAAAAGTGAAAGTCAGATTTTGAAATAGGAAGAACAATATTTATTAAATCAGTTCCATTTCTTGACAGGCTCGAGTACGCCCCAAGGTTATAAGTTGAGCAATGGCTTGAATAAAGGGTAAAACATTTTTAGGTGGTAATGAGACAAATAAAGCCATTCAATACAATATACTTTTTGCTGTTCTAAAACAGCCAATGTTCCCATGGGAAGTTTACTAGTAGGAAACATTAACAGAGATAACTGACAATCTCTATGAGGGATTCGATCCACAAACTGAGTACTCAAGATGTTATTAGTTTTCTCAACTGTAGCAAATACTACAGATGGAACTATAATTAGGAGTCTGAGTGGCGTAGGAGGCTAATGCTCCTACTAAGGCAGCATTTAACATCCATCTGCCTGCAATTACTGCGAGTTCAATTCTCACCAGGCTCAAGGTTGACTCAGCCTTCCATCCTTTCTAAGGTGGGTAAAATGAGGACCAGATTGTGGGGGGCAATAAGCTGACTTTGTATAAAATATACAAAAGTATGAAGGCTATTGCTTAACGCATTGTAAGCTGCCCTGAGTCTCCGGAGAAGGGCGGCATATAAATCAAATTAAATAAATAAATAAAAACATAAATCTTCTGGCTTTTTTCCTTTAGTCAATAATTCAAATAATGGACTAAGTAAATGCGTAGGTAAAGAAAAATATGGGCGGACCCAATTAATAGTACCCAGCAATTGTTCCAAATTTACTAAGGAAATAACTTTTGGTAACTTTAAATGAGGAAAAGCCAGAGCAGAAAAAGACTGCAACAGTTTATGTCCTAAATACAGATAAGGAGCGTGCAGCTGTATTTTTTCTGGGGCAATTTACAATCCATAGACACATAAATCATTTTGTATTTCAGAAAGCCAATCAGGTTGTATTTTTGCACTCCAATTAAAATGTCACCCATACGATGATATACCAGGGGTTTGATCCCTGATGAAAGAGGGGGCAAGATGTTACAGACATGCCCCCCGCCCCTGGATTTTTACACACTCTTTTAAAATAACCAGGTTTTCCACAATCGTAATACTTTCCTTGAGATTTGCTGCCTTGTGATAAAGCAGCTGCTAATAAATTAGTTTTATAAGAAGTTGTTCCTATATCTTGACACACTTTAATCATATCTGCCAAATCAGGATCTTTTCCCAGCCCAACAATTGCTCTTCAGCACTCAGAAGTGGCATTGTCTTTTGCCTTTTGCCTTTTGCCTGAGGTTAGAGAAGGCTTGTTGAGGCTTGCCAGAAACAGGCACTTTTCCAAAGGCTGGATAAGCACATTCGGAAGAAACTTGCAGAGTTGCAGCCGGTGGACAAACAGAAAGGGTATCAGCTATTTCTTCTATATCCCCCCCCCCCTTTTGTCTAACTGTTTCTTTAAATTCTGCCTAATGGGGGTGTAACTAGCTCCTTCAGAAGGAGCTGGTGGTTCAATTAAAGATGATTTTAGGGTGACAATTTTAACTTTATAATCAGGTGGAAGGCTGGTAGTTAATTGTTGCCCTTCCAAAGCATCAGAGCTATGTTTTTCTATTCCTTGATGACATTAATACCATTGATGTAATATTTGCACTGAAACCTTAGGTTCAAGATGTAAAGCTTGCCCTATCTTTATTATATCTCTCAAACAAGGCGTCTCCTGTTCTGGATAAAAGGGACAACGTTTCCCTGTCTCAACTATCAGTTCCTTTTGTCAGTCTTGTACATCACCATGCCAGACTTGTGCAATTCCCGTGCATGAGCTTTCTGATATTGAGAAAGATTGCAACCAACATTCACCATTAGGGATCCACATAAGATGAAGGTACCAGGGGGTCTATATTTCCAGACGATGATAAGTATCTTAAGGCTGTTGCTTCCCAGACTTCCGGTGGCTCCGCCAGTGATGAAAGACGTTCCTTTGTGAGTGCCAGCCCCGGGTTCGGTTAGAGCTGCTAGAACAGCGAAAATCAGCTGTCTAGCAGCTTGAAAATTTTCCCCCTGGAAGAAGGGGGGAAAGAGAGCTGACGGGTGTGAAAGAGATCTCCCCAAGAGCCCCAGGTTTCTTTTTAAATCTGGGGCTTAAAGGGTGAGAGTTCCCCGGGAAGCCCGTCATTGCTCCAGACCTGGGATGTCTCTGTTTTATGCCAAACTAGGTGTTGCAACCACCCCAGCAACTCAACTTTAAAGAAAAAAAAAAGATTTTGGACTTGAAAGCTGGCAGAGCAAATACAGGAGAAACTAAAATTGCAAGTACTAAACTTTAACTCTGAAAGTCTATCACTTCCCTCTGAATTTCTATGGGAGAAAGGGAAAGTAAGATGGCATTTGACTCTAACGGGGCGTGAAGAAGTGAAAGTTAGATACAAAGTATTATGAAATGCTGAAAGCCCCTGTTTAAAAGAAATGGACTTTATCTTAAAAGAAGAAGAATTTAAAAACTATTTCTAAAAAAAGACTTGTACCACTTAAGGATTGGAATAATTGATTTAGTTGCTGGAAAAGTATAAAGTGAAAGTTTTACTGGGGAAAAAAATAGCTGGCTTATTTGAAAGTCATGAAGGCTCATCATTACATACATCAGCAAATACACAAATACTGACTGTGGATCTTTTTAAATAAATTTTAGAATCATTTACCTCCGCGTTAGTGGAAAGAATGGAAGGGTTTTTCAAGAAGGATTTTACTCAAATTTGAAACAAAGATAAAAGTGAAGATACTGTATCGGTTTTTCAGTTGCCAAATAATAGTGAGTTGCTGAATGAAGAGGCGGAAGAAACAATCCAGTTTAATGTGCCTTTGGAAAATGAAATGGATGTTTTTCAAATTAAGAAGGAAAGGCTGAGAGGTTTGAAGGAGTGTAACCAGGAAATATTGAGAGAGATTTCTCCAGAGGCTTTGATACAGATAACTGGAAAATTGTCAGGAGGCGTTGGGATTTCTTATATAAGAAGGAAGATTTGAAGTGGAATTTTACAACATTTTTACAAAAACGGACTCCCAATCGCAGTTAAAGAGGTGTTTTTACTGAAAGGAACTACTTTGCAAAAAGAACAAGATTGTAAGGTACAGCAACTTAAGTTGAAAATTCAAGAACTTATAAAAATAAAAGAAGGTGGAGGAATAAGATTGAAGAAGGTTTGCAAAAAAGTCAGGAAAAAATGGAGATGGAAAAATTACAATCCTTTGTGTCAGGGAGGATAGTAATAGTGAAAATGAATGATTATACCTGTATTTAGGGATATGATTTGTTTTGAAAAGTTATATTATAGTGAAAATGAATGATTTACCTTATATACTCGAGTATAAGCCGACCCGAATATAAGCCGAGGCCCCCAATTTTACCACAAAAAACTGGGAAAACTTATTGACTCGAGTATAAGCCTGGGGTGGGAAATGCAGTGGCTACTGGTAAATTTCAAAATAAAAAAAGACTGGTCAAAAGTGTGAGGACCTGTCAGAAATCACTTTTTTCAGCCCTCTGGGTAGTCCTTTTGTGCACATGGACTACTCAGAGGGCTGAAAAAGTAATTTTTGACTGGTCCTCACACTTGTGACCAGTCCTCGAACTTACGAATGTCTTCACATTTTACGTTTTTGCCCTATCTTATTACCATGGAGAAGAGAAGCAGCTGTGAAATGAGTGACATGGTTGTTAAGAATTCTACAATGGGCATAAATGATGACCAGTCATAAGTGCGAAGACCGGTCGAAAGTGCGAGGACCTGTCAGAAATCACTTTTTTCAGCCCTCTGGGTAGTCCTTTTGTGCATATGGACTACTCAGAGGGCTGAAAAAGTAATTTTTGACTGGTCCTCGCACTTGTGACTAGTCCTCGAACTTCCGACTGTCCTCACATTGTACGTTTTTACCCTATCTTATCACCATTTCTCTTTCCCCCTCTCTTTCTCATTCTTTTTCTCTCCCCCTCTTTCTTTCTCTCTCTCCCCCACTCTCTCTCTCATTCTCTTTCTCCCCCCTTTCTCAAAAAGAGAGGTGGTAGGTTTGAGGAGAAAGATTGCTGTACAATAAAAAAGATGAAAGGGAAGAAAACCAACCCCAAACAAATATAAAGATATCAAGATAAAGAATGAATTGTTAAACTTTAAAGAATAAAAAAGAACAAATATGAATAAATAGCAATAATTAGAAACACACATACAAACGTACAATGTATTTTCTTTGAACAGAGTATTCGGCCGGTTCACAAATTTAAACAGTGTTTAGTCATTTCACTTAAATTTACAATTTCTATATTTCCTTTTTGCCATATTTATTCCTCATCTATTTTTTTAAAAAACCAATATTACCCTTCATCCTCATCTCTAATCTTAATCAAATTCAATTTTTCACTTCTATTCTATATTATACTCCTTCCCATTGTCATCTATTTTTATATCCATCCTCAAATTGGTTAATTATGTAATATTACAGTTGTTCAATACAAATTCAACATTTCAATATAAATCAATTAGTTATATAACTATCTTTTTTGTATATTAATCAATATGAACACGAATATTCCAATTATTTCCATGCACTCCAATTTCTTATAAATCAATTGCCGGTAATTATATTTACCAATAATAATAAACCAAATAATTTCCCCCATATATTCTTCCAAACCACAGCTTAACCATTTCTGTTTTCAACACAATATACAATTAATAGTATCTCAATTATTACAATTCCCTAGTTAAATAGAACTTTTTTTTCTTTTGTGTTTTAAAATCTTGAACTCTCCTCTTTTGCCATTTGCCATAAATTTCCCATTGTTTGCACCTACCTTTTTTGATGAGGAAAAAGAAAACTTTACAACGTTGCAAGCAAACAGAAAAGCCAACAACCTGCTTTAGTTTTGGTTTCGGTTTCAGCTTGAATTGCACAAGGAGAAAAAAAAATGTGCTCCAGCAGTACTCTTTGCAGCTAGAAAAAGACCCCTGACCAAAACAGCTGAGAGCAAATCAGCTGAGAGTCGGGAGGCTGTTCAAATCCACTTATGGTAATTAACCTATACTGAAGCTGAAAGGGGCTGTTTTTTCTATTTTTGCAGACGCGAGTCTACTCATTTGTTTTCTTTTAAAAAAGCATTTTTTTTCATGACTCGAATATAAGCCGAGGGGGCCTTTTTCAGCCTGAAAAACGTGCTGAAAAACTCGGCTTATATTCGAGTATATACGGTACTTATATTTAGGGATATGATTTGTTTTGAAAAGTTATATTAAGTAATGTTATGTTTGGATTGTTATAGGCCAC
The DNA here is from genome assembly GCA_012654045.1 of Ptyas mucosa. Taxonomy (NCBI): domain Eukaryota; kingdom Metazoa; phylum Chordata; class Lepidosauria; order Squamata; family Colubridae; genus Ptyas; species Ptyas mucosa. The sequence continues at coordinate 32,154 of WNWU01012466.1, forward strand.
TGACCAAACTTTCACTTTTGTCTTGAAGTATATTAATATTAAAGGATAATATTTTCTTTTTTTTTCTTTGTTTTTTTTCCTTTCTGAAAAGTTATATTTCAAGGAATGTTTTGTTGAAGAATTTATATAAGCTTATGGGTTAAAAGAAAAATATTGTGGATGTAAAAGTTATGGACAGTGTAGATCATTTAATATAAGTTTAAGGGTTAGAAGAAGGATATTACTTAAATTTTTATACTTTGTTTTAAATCACATTAATATTATATATTTTTTAAAACAAAAGTTTTTTATTTTTTTATAATTCAAACAACCAAACATTACATAATAAATTTTCATTCATTTCCCCCCCTCCCTTTTCCCCTCCCCCAACCCCCCTTCCCCCCTGACTTCCCAGAGCAAAATACAGGGTAGTTCAGTTGACAATCATAAGCTAAATTAAACTACCTAACTTTAAAATAACAATTCTCCCCTAAAACCTTAACTCCACTATAGATAACATAATACATCTCAAGTTAACATTTATTCATAAGCTATTTGATATTTTCTTGTCTGATATTTATGCTGAATATAATCACTCCATCTTCTCCATTCCCGTAAATATCTTTCTTGAGTATGGTCCTTCAGGTACGCTGAAATTTTCACCATTTCCTCCAAGTTCGTCACTTTCAGTATCCAATCATCAATAGTAGGCAAAGAGTCCTTCTTCCAATGTTGTGCAATCAGCAATCTAGCTGCTGATATCAAGTTTAAAATCAATTTAGTCTCTACTACCGTACATTCTGTTGTTATACCCAGTAAAAACAGTTGTGGAGTAAATTTCAACCTTTTTAAAAAAATATTCTGCATTACCCACCAAATTTTTATCCAAAATGCTTTAACTTTCTTACATATGATAATAAGTTGCATCATCACAATCACATCTCCAACATTTAGCTTGAAGATTTGTATACATACATGATAACTTTTTAGGGTCTAGATGCCATCTGTAAAACATTTTATAAAAATTTTCTCTTAAGTTTTGTGCCTGTGTAAATTTAACCTTTCTGACCCAAATCTTCTCCCATGTTTCCATCATCACCGGTTCCTGAAAGTTTTGTGCTCATTTTATCATACAATCTTTAACCAATTCTGTTTCAGAATCTATTTCCAATAATGCATTATACAACCTTTTAATATGCATTTGACTTTGATCTCTAATCTGTTTTACCAAGTTCTCCTCCTTGCACATAATACCAATTTTTTTGATCTTCCCTCCATCTGGCTTGAAGCTGACCATACTGGAACCAAGTATATATTATCCCTTCTTCTTTCAACACATTTAAGGGTTTCAGTTGCAATCTGCCCCTTTCTGTAGAAAGGAGCTCTTTATAAGTAATCACTTCCTGTCTTTGTTCTATACTTATATTTTCTATTGCATGTCTTGGATTTGCCCATATTGGTATTTTATAATTTAACTTATATTGATACTTTTTCCACACCCTCAACAAAGCATTTCTGAGTATATGACCTTTAAACATCTTGTCCACTTTTTTTTTCATATAACAAATAAGCATGCCACCCATATAACAAGTCATAACCTTCTATGTTTAAAATTCTCTCTTCAGTTAAATTAAACCAGTCACTAATTTGTGATAAAACAGCTGCTTCATAATACAATCTTAAATTAGGCATTTTAAGACCTCTTCTCTCCCGGACATCCTGTATAATTTTCAATTTTATTCAATTCTATTCTTTTTTACCATCCCAAATATATGTATTAACCCCCTTCTGCCACTCCCTTAAATTCCCATCATTCTTAAGCACTGGTATCATTTGGAACAGAAATAAAAACCTAGGTAACACATTCATTTTTATTACTGCTATCCTTCCCAACAAAGATAATTGTAACTTTTTCCATGTTTCCATTTCTTTCTGCACTTTTTGCCAAAGAACTTCATAATTGTTCTTAAATAACTTCGTATTTGAGGATGCAATATATATCCCTAAGTATTTAACCTTTTTAACTATTTCAAACCCCGTTATTCTTCTTAATTCTTCTTGTTGAGATATAGACATATTCTTTACTATCACCTTTGTCTTATGCTGATTTACTTTAAATCTGGATACCTTACCATATTGAGCTATTATATCCAGCATATGAGAAAGTGATTCTAAGGGTTGAGATAAAATAATAACCAAGTCATCAGCAAATGCTCTTAGTCTGTAATCTTGCTGTCTAATTACAACCCCCTTTATTTTATTTGAGTCACGTATCTTGTTCAATAAAACTTCTAAGGTCAAAATAAACAACAATGGAGATAAAGGGCAGCCCTGCTGTGTTCCTTTCTCAATCTTAGATACCTCAGTTAAACCTCCATTGACTATAATTTGTGCAGTTTGCTCTTGATAGATTGAATGAAACAATCTCCAAAACACATGTTTTCTATTATCTTAAACAAAAATTGCCAATTCAGTCGATCAAATGCCTTCTCTGTATCCAAAAATATAAATACTGCTGGGACTTGGTTGTTTTTTTCCAAATATTCCAATAAGTTAACCACTTGTCTAACATTGTATTTCATTTGTCTCCCTTTTATAAACCCTGATTGATCATTGTGAACTATCTGTTGCATAACTGACATTAACCTATTGGCCAGTATCTTGGCAAAAACTTTATAATCAGTATTCAAAAGTGACATTGGTCTAAAATTTTCAGGTTTAGTACAATTTTGATCTTCCTTTGGAATCAATGAAACAAAAGCTGTTCTCCAAGAGGGAGGTACTCCTCCACCTGATTGAATTTTACAAAATAAAACTCTATGTGGTTCTACCATTTCAAGCTGTAAATTCTTGTAATAAACAGCTGTTAATCCATCTGTTCCCGGGGATTTGCCTGTTTTTAACTGTTTAATTGCGGCAATAATCTCCTCGGCGGTTATTGATTGATTCAACCCTTCCCTCTGTTCCATTGTTAATTCTAAAATATTCTCACCCTTTAAATATCTATCTATTTCCGCACCTTGATCTGAATCCTTAGCATATAACTTTGTATAAAACTCCAAAAAAGCTTTTTTAATCAAATTCTGTTGATAAACTTCCTTACCTCTAAATTCTATCTTTTCAACGACTTGTGATTTTTGTTTTTTTCTCAACATATAGGCCAACCATCTACCTGGTTTATTAGC
>WNWU01012471.1:0-72476 GCA_012654045.1 Ptyas mucosa
AATCTGATTTGAACAAGTTGATGGATCCCTAATGGGGGGGACTTACGCCACACACTTGACCGAGCCAGTGAGGCTGGAGCTAGCAGACCACTGGGAAACAATTTGGTTCATAATAGCCCCCAAAATGACAGACCCAGTCATACTGGGACTCTCGTGGGTAGACAAATGTGGCCCAATTGGTGGCAAGAGGGAACCCGCAGGCTGAGAATTGCAAAGGGCCCCCAACCCCTACTGCTCCAACCAGGGGAGATGCCCCTCACGCAGGGGCTCCAATCTTTCCCACCACAGCAAAGGAAGAAACCGCCAATACAAGGGCCCCTCCCTGAGGGTACAACAGAGCAACTGGCGGCCGCATCCGACAGCTCCCACGACACAGAACAGATCCCAGAGGAGTACCAAGACCTTGCAGAGGTGTTTAGCAAGGCCGAGTGTGATGTTCTACCCCCCCACCGCGAGGCCGATTGCACCATTGAAATCATCCCTGGAGCGAAATTACCTAAGCCTAAACTATATGCCATGACGCCCCGCGAAATGCAAGAAATGTGGAACTACATAGACAAGAACCTACAAAGGGGTTTCATTGAGCCAGCCAAACCACGGGTCGCGGCACTGGTCCTCTTCAAAGAGAAGAAAGACGGCTCTATGCGTCTCATGGTCGATTTTAGAGGGATCAACGCCGTCTGCGTACACAACTTATATCCCCTTCCCCACATGAAGCTAGCCCACCTGGCCAAAGGAAAAGTTTTCACTAAACTAGACCTCCGAGAAGCCTACTACCAAATATGCATCAGGGAAGGAGATGAGTGGAAAACAGCATTCAACTGCCCCCTAGGGAGTTTCCAATTCAAGGTGATGCCTTTTGGACTGCAGGGAGCCCCGGCGGTGTTCATGTAGCTGATAAATGAAGTTCTATATGAGCACCTCTACAAAGAGGTCCTCGTCTACCTGACCGATATTCTCATTTACACGGAAACCATAGCCAAACACATATCCCTCGTCTGCCAAGTGCTGGAGAAATTGCTGAGGGCGAACCTGTATGTCAAACTGTCAAAGTGTGAGTTCCACCAATCACAGCTAAACTACTTAGGCTACCAAATATCAAACGAGGGGATAGAGATGGACCCAGTCAAAGTACAATCAGTTCTACAATGGCAACCCCCTCGCACCCGCAGACGACTGCAAAGCTTCTTAGGGTTTGCAAACTTCTACAGACAATTCATCCCCTCGTTTGCAAGCCTTGCCAAACCTCTGACGGACCTCCTAAAGACAGGGAGTCCAGCAACGAAACCCCGCCTGGGACAACCCCTACAGTGGGACCTGACCTGCCAACGGGCATTCGAAACACTAAAAGACATGTTTGCAAAAGAACCTGTCTTAAAGCATATTGACCCTGAAGAGCCTTTTGTCATCCAAGCAGATGCCAGCGATGTGACAGTGGGGGCTGTGCTACTCCAAAAGAACAGCCAAGGTATTCTACAACCTTGTGCCTACACCTCCCACAAGCTCACCAACAGAGAGGCGATGGGCGGCGTGGGAAAAGGAAGCGTTCATGGTGAGATGGGCGCTGCTGACCTAGCGACACCTACTAGATGGAGGCCAGAGACCATTCGAAGTTTGGACTGATCATAAGAATCTGGAGGCCCTCAGAACCCCACGGAAGTTGTCGCCCAGGCAAGTCCGGTGGGCTCAATACTTCAATCGTTTCAACTTCGAGCTCAAGCACATCCCAGGGGGGAAGAACTTTCTGGCCGATGCCCTCTCCTGGATGCCCCAATACAACAGTGAGCGGGAGCAGGTAGTGAATGCCATCATCCCCCCTACCCAAGTAGTAGGTCAAGTAGTCACCAGACGGCAACGTCGCGACCAGCAGGGCCAACTTGCAAGTGACTTAACGACAAGACTCAAAACTGAAACATAGGCGGTTCCCTGGTTTTGAGACAATCAACATCTCTTGACAAAAAGGGATGACCTTGCATGGAAGGGGACAAAATTCTATGTCCCACAGTCTCTACACACACTGATCCTCAAGAGGAGCCACGACGTTAAACCAGCGGGACATTTTGGCTTCCTGAAGACTCTGCACTTAGTGCGAAGACAGTTCTGGTGGCCCCACATGAGAAAGGACGTAGACAGTTATGTAAAAAGTTGTACCATCTGTGCCACGATGAAGAAACGACCAGGATGCCCTTCCGGACTGCTGCAACCAGTAGCTGAACCAACAAGACCATGGGAGGAGATTGCAATGGATTTCATAGTAGAACTGCCGAGGAGTGGTGGAAACACAGTGATCTGGACTGTAATAGACTTATTCTCCAAACAGGCACACTTTATACCCTGCAGCAGGCTACCCTCAGCTCGCCAGTTATCCAAACTGTTCCTGAAACACATCTACCGCCTGCATGGAGTCCCCAGAAGAATCATCTCTGACCGAGGGGTCCAGTTCACAGCAAAATTCTGGAGGGAGTTCCTACGATCCATAGGGTCATCCCAAGGCCTCGGCTCAGCGTTTCACCCGAGCACCAATGGGGGGGGGGGGGTGGAGAGACTGAATGCCATGATAGAGCAATACTTAAGATGCTACGTCAACTACCAACAGTCCAATTGGGCAGACCTCCTATCTTTTGCGGAGGTCGCGTATAATAATGCTGTCCACAGTAGCACGGGATTAACCCCGTTTAAAATAGTGAGTGGTATGGATTTCGTCCCCATGCCAGAGTACCCGAGGGAGCCCCCTTCCTCAGTCAGCTTGACCAATTGGATGGCAATGTTGAGAGAAACCTGGGAGAATGTTAAGAGGGCGTTGGCCAAGGCGGCACAATCCTATAAGAAACAAGCAGACAAGCACCGAACTCCCCAAAGACCATTTCGAGTCGGAGAGAAGGTCTACCTCTCCATCAAGTATTTGAGACTTAGACTCCCGAGCAGAAAATTGGGTCTGAAGTTTATAGGACCATTCCCCATAGTAAAAGTGATCAACCTGGTTACAGTACAACTGCAGTTGCCCCGGCTACTAGGAAAGATGCACCCCGTTTTCCACAGCAGCCTCCTGAAGCCTGTGGTGGGGTCAACTTTAAGGCCGGCGCCACGTGACCCCCCGGGGGCCACACTCACTATGAGGTACAGCAAATTCTCGATTCGAGATGGCACAGGGGGCGCCTCCAATACTTAATTAAATGGAAGGGTTACCCATTGTCAGAGGCTTCCTGGGTGAAGAGCAAAAACATCCAAGCTGACCGCCTTATAGCCAGATTCCATGCAGATCACCCGGACAAGGCGGGAGGGGGGGACACACCCTCGGACGGGGTAATGATACTCAACTTGTTTTTCTTGCAGCAGGCCTCCCTGGAAAAATGAAGGGGGTGGGGCCGGATGTCAGCACTCCAAACTACATTCAATCCAGTGCTGACATGAGAGAGAGGAAGAAGCAGCTTGACTTCACCTACTTATTTTCCCGCCAGATAATATCTCCTGGGAGATGGGATGGGAGGGGGGACATTCCTGTGAGTTGAAGTAGCAGAGATGGCGAGAGTGACTTGGAAGATGGCCAATGAGACGCTGGGGATTGGGGAATGGAAAGGGAAGGGAAGGGTTTGGGGTCAGAGGGTCAGTTTCGGCTGCAACAGAGTCCGGGACAGATCGTTATTCTCAATAAATGAAAGATTTCATCAAAGACTTTTTGTTTGGAAATGCAATTTATTTGAGATAACATTGTAACCTGACACCAGCTACTTTTCCATATTCCTCTATTTGCTCAATTAACTTTGGACCTGTTTCTATTGGTTCTTCCATAATGAATACTAAATCATCCGCAAATGCTTGTAGCTTATACTCTTCTTTTTTAATTCTCATTCCTTTATTTCTTTGTCTTGTGTTATTTTCATGTTTAAAATTTCTAGGGTCAGAATAAATAATAGTGGAGATTGCAGACATCCTTGTCTAGTTCCTTTTCTTATATCTACTTTCTCTGTCATTTCACCATTTATTATTACTTTAGCCGATTGGTCTTTATATATAGTCTTAACCGTATTGATAAATCTGTCCCCAAAGTAAAATCATAAATTGCCAATTCACTGTGAAGTTTCTGAAAGACGCCCTAATTAATTAATGAGGAAGTTGACATTCACATTATCAAATGCTTTCTGCGCACCTAAAAATAACAATGCCATTTGTTTCTCTGAATGTGCCTCATAATATTCCAATGTATCCAAAATAATTCTTATATTGTTTCTAATTTGTCTTTTAGGCAAAAAACCATTTTGATCTGGGTGTATAAATGAATTTAACAGCCTCTTCAATCTTTCCGCCATAATTGATGCAAATATTTTATAATCTGCATTTAATAGTGAAATTGGTCTATCATTCTTTATTTGTTGTAAATCTGTTTCTTCTTTTGGTATAAGAGTTATATATGCCTCCATCCATGAGTTTGGTGCCTTGGCTTCTATTAATAAATCATTAAATACTTGTAACAATATATTACTTAGTACATCTTGCAACTTTTTATATACTTCTGCTGGTAGCCCCTCTGGTCCCGGGGTTTTTCCATTCTTCTGCCTTTTAATTCCCTCCATCAATTCCATCATTGATATTCTTTCTTCTAATGCTTTTTTAAATTGTTCTGATATTTTAGGGGTCATTACTTTTTCCAAATATTGTTCTATCTTTTCTTCTGGTATCTGCTCTTGTTGATATATTTTCTTATAATATTTCTCAATTATTTTTTTCTTTTCCTCATTTCAGTAACATATCTTTCCCTCTTGATCTAATAATTGAGTTATCAGTTTCCTTTCTTTTTCCTTCTTCATCTTGTATGCCAGCCACCTTCCTGGTTTATTTGCATTTTCAAAAAAGTTTTGCTTTGATGCTTTTATTTTCCTTGCCAGATCTTCATTTTCTATTAAATTCAATTTATGTTTCCCCAATTCCATTAGGTTTTTAATTTTTTTGTCTTGTGGATTTTTTTTGCAATTCTTTCTCTAACTTCTTATATTCCTGCTCCAACTTCTTTTGAGTTTGTCTGTCCTGTTTGTTTCTTTTTCCTGCATATGTCATTGCCAAACCCCTTATATATTCTTTGCTAGTGTCCCATACATTTTGCAATGATGTATCTTCTTTTCTATTTTCTTTGAAGAAAAAGGTCAATTCTTTTTCCATATATTGTATAAAATCTTTCTTATCTATAGGCTTTGATTTAATGTCCATCTCATTCTTTTTCTTTGTCCTTTCCATGTCATCATTATTGGATTGTGATCTGCCCATATATTTGCTTCTATATCAATCTTGTCTATCTTGCATATTAAGTCTATGGACATCCACATCATATCTATTCTTGGCCATGACATATTTTGAGTAAAATGTATATTTTTCCTTTAAATTTCTTTTCCTCCAAGCATCCTGTAAACTTAATTCATCTACCATTGTATAGAATGTTTTCGGGAGTGTCTTTCTTGGTTTTTTATTCACTTTTTTAGATTTATAATCTAACTCATTATCAACAATTGCATTAAAATCTCCAATTATGCAAATATCTTCATATTCATATTCTAATATTTTCCGGTGTAATTTTGCATAAAATTCTTCTTGATTTTCATTTGGAGCATATATACCCACAAGTAATATTTTTTTATAGTTCATTACAATTTCTACCATTAATACTCTTCCTTCCTCATCTTCATATATTTGTTTGGATTGTATTGTCTGTTTGATGTAAAATGCTACTCCTCTTTTGCTTTGACAAGCCAAAGTTGTATACAATGTCCCTAATTTTATTCGCTCCAAAAAAAAATTATATTGCTTTCTAATATGCACTTCTTGTAAGCATATAATTTCTAATTTTAGCTTCTCTAGTTTATTGAATGTTTTCCTTCTCTTTATTGCCAAATTTAATCCATTTATATTCAAAGATATTATTTTAATTTCTTCTTCCATTTCTTATTTATTTATTTGTTTTGTCGATCTAGTTATTCTTATCTCCCTTAGTTCCTTAACTTCTTTCACCCTTGCTCCTTCTCTAAACGCTCTCTCTTCTTATTCTTTCGTTGTCTCTCTTGGCTGTTCTCCTCCTCCTGTTGTTCATCCCCTTTTTCTTCCCTCAACCTTCCTTCCTCTTGGACATCTATGTATTGTTTATAAAATAACTCTGCTTTCTCTACTGAGTCTAATCTGTATCTTTGTTCTTGCCAGTTCACCAATATTCCTTCTGGAATCAACCATCTAAAATTTATTCCTCTCTTTATCAAACATTTCGTGAGAAATTGATATTCTTTTCTCAGATCTCTCACTCTTCTTGGAATTTGTTTCAGTGCCAGTACTTCTCTCCCTTTGTGCTTTATCGCCGTGTTTCTTATCAATTGCAATATCTCTCTTCTCAGTGTTTTCTTGGTGAATCTGACATGAATTTCTCTAGGTAGATTATGTCTCATCGCATATCTTGTGTGCACTCTGTATATCTCGTTGATTCCACTTAATATCCCTTCCTTACTTTCTTCCATTGCTTCTGCTAGTATCTCTGCAATTTTCTCTGCTAAATTTTCTCCCTTTTCTTCTTCAATGTTTTAAAATCTTAAATAAAAATCAGCTTTATCCATTTCCAGGGTTATAATTGTTTTTTCCTGATTTTTATCATTAACTGTAAATCTATAGACCATCTCTTCAACTTTTTTCTCCATTGCTTCTGCTTTTTCTTCCATTTGCTGCAATCGTTCATTTTTCCCTATCATCTCTTTAACTTCTTTCAATTCTCCTTCCATTTTTTCCATTCTCCCATCTACCTTGTCTAATCTTGTCTTAAGATCTTCATATATAGTCTGTAGCATATTTTTTAATTCTGTATTTATTTTCTCTTGCTGTGGCGTGGGTTCTGTTGTCTTTTGCCCAGTAGTACCAGATGCTGCAGCTATTGATGGTGATGATGAATGTTGTGTTGTTTTCTTCATCTTGTTTTTTCAAATCTTACTGCCCAATTTATAATTCAAATATTCAATTTCTTCGAATTCAAACTGCTCACTCAGACTCTTCAGATTCTTGCTACCCTAATCCACATAAATTTAATCCATACTCCATATAGGAGAAAAAAAAGGTAGAAAGACTGTATCCAAAGAAACAACACCAAAAAAATAAAAAATCAAAAGCAGCCAAGATGCCCCAAAAAGGCAAGAATAAAAAAAAAAGAAAAAGAAAAACAAGAGAAAAAAATGTTTTTTCAAATCTTACTACCCAGTTTTATAATCCAAATACTCGATTTCTTTAAATTCAAAATGCTCAATCAGACTCTTCAGGTTCTTGATACCATAATTCACATAGATTTCTTTTGGTTTGGGTCACCCCTTCTCCTTCCTCAGTGGGCCCCGGGGGTGTGGTCCAGTGGTTGGAGGTGGGGCAGGGCATTCAGCCACTTAATGTCCCTCCTTACCTTGCAGAAGCATCCAGTAGGCACCCCACGAGCTTTGGTTGCCCTAGGGGGGAGTGCCCCCTTTCCTCCTTTTTGGGCACTTTGCCTCTCCTGAGTGGGGTGACTTTGGCTCTCTTGACCCATATGTTCATGGAATTCGGCCAGGTTGATTTTCACCTCACTTGCTAAGTGGTACAACCCTTGGAGGGTCCATGGGGATCCCTGGGATAGGCAGGTGTAGTATAGCTCCTTACTCAGCCCTTCTCGGAAGGGAGTCATCAGTAGGCACTTGGGCCATTCCCCTAGTTGCCTGGCTAGTCTGTGGAACTCTTGGATATATTCTGCCACTGTTTGCTTCCCTTGCTTAATGGTTTGAATGTGGGTCTCTGCTCATCAGCAAGGGGGTCCTCAAACCACACCCTTAGGGCTTGCATGAAGGCACTGACATGGTATAGCTCATCCTTGTTGTCATGGAGGGCCACCAGCCACTCCACTGCATCTCTGTCTAAGGTTAGAGCCACACAATCAGTTCAGGTCACATCATCTGGGTATCTCACTGCATGTAGTGCCAGACTTGGCCCAAAAAGTATGCCAGCCACTTCAGCTCTCCATTGAACTAGAGCCTCAGGGGAGGTGGCTGCCGGTCCTCTGTAATCAGGACTGGGACCAATGCTGGTGGGGCAGCCATTGCTGGAGCAGGTGCCAGACCTGGTTGAGCTGCTGGATGAGGTCCAGGCACAGCAGGTGTGGTGGCTGTGGTGGCGGATTCCAGCGTCGGAACTGCTGCCTCTTGCATTAGAGGGTTGCACACCTCCAGCTCCTGGAACGTTTCCTCAAGTTGTTCCATTGCGGGGCTGAGCACCATCACTGGGAACTTCCACTTGGCAGGGTCATCCCACTCAGCAGCTTGTCAGGCTCTTTTTTTTTAACAGTTTATTTATATTTTTTTCATTACATACATATATATGTACTTAATGAACAGCGCATTGACTGAATCAGTTTATTTTTATACAATAATACTCTTCCCACTCCTAATTTCTACCTCTACTATCCATCCATTTATAAAATAAATCCCATGTTCGAAAATAGTATGTATCTTCTTTTTCTTTTATTTTTAATGTCAACCTATCCATTTCTGCACTCTAAAATTTTTTAAATTACATCGTCTTCTGTGGGCGTTACCTCATTTTTCCAATATTGTGCACACACAATTCTTGCTGCTGTCAAAACATGTAATATTACATATAGGTTCCCTTTATCATACTTTTCAGGTATTATGCCTAGCAAAAATATTTCTGTCTTATAATCTATGTGTTGTTTTAACATTTTCTCCAACCATGTATGTATTTTTGTCCAATATTTCTTTGCTTTTTCACATGTCCACCACATATGATAATATTTCCCCAGTGTCTGGTTACATTTCCAACATTTGGCGGACATGCTTTTAAACATCTTTGCTAATCTTGCCATTGGTAAATGCCACCTATAAAACATTTTATATAAATTTTCCTTCTGTGCATTTGCCATTGTCAATTTACAAATTCTTTCCCAAAGCTTTTGCCATTCATCTAAGTCTATAGTATATCCAAAGTTCTTTGCCCATACTATCATTGATTCCTTTACTTGTTCATTTTCCATTTTTAAGCTTAACAAGAAGTTATCTATTTTCTTCATCAATTTTTCATCTGCTCCTAGCATTATTTAGTCAAATGTTGTAGGTTCTTTGTTTTTTTTATTGAAAAAGTTTTAAAAGTTTTACATACATTTTCTCCCCCCTCCCCAACCGCCCCCCCGACTTCCCAGAGCAAATACAAAATAAAATAGAATACAGCTCAAATTCTCTAAAACTCCATTTCACACTTATCATAATCATAATCAATAAACAAATAGATAAAAGGAAAGCAAGTCTTCTTTCTTCTTATTCCATCTAATTCAACAAAATTAATATCCATTCATAATTACGACAGCTAATAAAACAGTTAAGGATTACCTAATTAAACCTATCTTTACTCAATTTAGCTATTTAATACTTAACAAATTATTAGGTCTATACAATTTAACAAGATATTTTATAACTTTTTTCGTTGAAAACAAAAGAGAGAGAGAGAGAGAGAGAAAAAAGAAACCCTCATTCAAAAACCCCAAATTTAAAATAAAATGTTATATAAACTCTTCCGTCCTCCACTTTTAAACCATAAAGGTCCAATTATAATTAAAGCACTTAATAAAAAATAATTTTTTTTGAGTTAAAAAAATAATAATCAAACCTCTTATTAGTTTATCAATACATATTAACAAATCAGCTAAAAACATCATTTATTAACTATATCAAACGTTTAAATTCTTCATACTAGATTAAACCAGTTGCTAATCTTCTTGTCTTCACATCCTCCAACAGCATTTAGAATATCTTCATTCATTTGCATCTACCCACCTAAATAAAAATTGCTTCTTTATATAAAAAAAAAACCCCGAGTGACTTTATAATTGTATTTGAAATAATATCCATCAAATCCAGTCAGAAATTATATTAATAAATTCATCAAACGTGTTAGGGAAACCACCAGATCAACTGCAGTTGCCCTAGGTCCATAGTCCTTTTGCCTTGTATTTATTACCATCAGTCAGGAGACTCCAATTTACTATATTCAATAAAACTTCTGCAATTGCCATTAAATCCAAATTTATTGCAATCCTTAATAAAATATTCCAAATCATTCAAGTCAGGGCATATTTTACAGCCCAACCGACCAGCATTGCAGTGATCTGTTTATTCTTCTCAAAATAATCCAATACCGCTGTAGGTTGCCTCCTCATCGTCGCTCATCGCTTAGATAACTGGCATTAAACTGCTGTCTGTTTTTTTTCCCCACAAGTTCAAAATCTTTAAACTGCTAAACAATACTTTTTAAGGACCATCATCTCATCAAGCAGGATTAGTTTCCATTTTTCCAATCTTTCTTCTTTTCCTTTTTACGAACTTTCTTTTTAACTTTGAACCCTCTGCCTTTTTTAACTCCAGTAAAATTTTGCAATTTTTGGGATTGCATAATATAAAATTTTTGGAGAAATATAACTTCTTTTGGAAACAGCTCTTTAAATGCAGATTGGTTTTTATAAGAAAAAATTTGTGTAACCACAATCTCATCAGCTTCCCAGATTTCTTCCTTGTTCTGCACAGCCTCCATCTTTCTCTCCTCGGTGATCTGTTGTACTTTTCCTTCTCCCAGCTCTTCGTTCAATCCCCCACTGCTAGATTGCAACTCAGTATTTCCATGTGTTTCATTGTTTCCAGCTTGAAAAGCTTGAAATATAGTATCAATTCTTTTCAATAAAGCAGAGGTAATTGAGCTCAAAGCTTCCTCAAAGTCAGACCATTGAGGGTTAATTAACCCTCCTTTGTTTTCTTTGCTTTCAAAAAGACCAGCCATCCTGCCCCCCTTCTTCCTTCCCTTCCAGAAGGACGGGGGAAAAAAAAAAAAGAAGAAAAAAAAATTTGTATTGCTGCTTCAGTTATTCCTTTCTTGTTTCATCCACTTTTCAAACAGGAGTTTTACGTTTCAAACAGGGGCTTATCAATAATTACTTTTAAGTTTCACTTCTTCACGCCCCGTTAAAACTCAAACGCCATCGTAGGTTCTTTGTAAAAACCATAATCCTTTGTGTCTTTCTCATATCTCGATTTTATTTGCATATGCGACCACCATAAGTCCACACTTTGATTCTTCAGTTCTTGTTGGGTTTTAAATTCCCCTTCCACATTTAAAATGTCTTTATATGTTAATATTTTTCCAGATTTACTACATTTGGATGTATAAATGCTTCAATTGTTGAGAGCCAAACCGGAATTTTAATGTAAACTTTTGCTTTCACCTTTTCCCATAGTGAAAGTAGAGCATTTCTTATATAGTGTCTTTGAAAATATCTGAGTTTTGCTTTTGTTATACCATACCATGCATCCTAATTGGAGATCATGGTCTTCTAAAAGCAATAATATTTTATGTCCAAGCGTTATCCATTCCCTCACCCATATTAGTGTGACTGCGTGATAATAAAACTCCCAATCAGGTAGCCCAAAGCCCCAGTTATTTTTGGACTCCTGCAACATTTTCAATCTTATTCTTGCTTTTTTACTTTGCCAAATGTGAAGTTTCGAAATTATATTTTGAATATAATATAATTTCAAAATTATAGTGTTTAGTTCATCAAAGTATTTTTTTTCCTATTTTTATGGGAATCGTTTGGATCAAAAACAGTAACTTCGGCAAGATATTCATTTTTTTTAATAAAAGTTTTTTATTATTTTTTTTTAAACATAAACATAAAACACATTTTTTCAAAACAAAGCTTTTGATCTGGTCACAAATTAATAAAAATCACTAACAAATCTTAATTTTCAATTAACACAACTTAATATTTTGCTCAATTATTTCCCTCAATTTTATCTATTTAACTATACCATTATCCCCCAAAACCCGTTACTTAAATCTTACATCCTAATCAATTATAATTCCATTTTTCTCTTTCATTTGCTTAGATGGATATATTTTAACAAAATAAATCATCACAATTATTATAAACATTCATAAAGTAATTAATTCCAACATAATCATTTCATTTTTACTAATGAACTCAACATTTATAGTCTTTATTTCTGTTATTAAAACTAACTTATTCATTTCATTTTAACTATTAATCTCAACATACTCCTCCTTATTTGGCTATCCCACCTCATTTTTATTTTGCTATAGAACCCAACATCTTTATCTTCATCTTTGTTGTTAAACCAATCATTTTTATTTCCTGGCTGTTAAACACAGCATAACCATTTTATTTCTGGCTGTTAAACACAGCATATTCATTTTTGTTTTTTGGCCGTCACACAGCATATCCTTTTATGTTTTGGCTGTTACACAGCATATCCATTTTGTTTGGCTGTTAAACACAGCATAGTCATTTTTGTTTTCTGGCTGTTACACAGCATATCTATTTTTATTTTTTGGCTGTTAAACACAGCATAATCATAGTTGGTTTAACTATCCCTACTTAATCCTTTCTTTGTTGTTTCCATGCATCTATACATTGCTTATTTTCAGTTAATCATATTTATCCTTATCTTTTTTCATAACAATTTAACATTGAGACATGGTTCTTGCTTAAAATATACCTTTAAATATATTTATAAATTCCTTTTAACATTTTAAATTAACCATATTTATCTTTATCCTTTTTCATACCAATTTAACTTTAACACATAATTCTTGTTTCAAACATACCTTTAAATATGTTTATAAATTCCTGTCAGGTGTGCTTCCTTCAAAGTCCAGGAAAGAATGACCCAGACTCCATTGTTTATAGAGAAAGGTACTTTTACTAGAAAATGAAGTGAACGCAACCAAGGAAAGCTGAAACTAAAGGCAATAGGCATGAAAAGTGCATATAGAAAGCATCCCCTCCCACTGTCCATCGTAAATCATCCAATCCAAAGGTCTCTCAGGGGTCAGGTGGAAGCACATCTGGCAGCGTCTGGCAGCGTCATCAATCAGGAATACCATGACAGATGACCCGATACCAACTTCAAAGATTCAGTTTACAGTTGTGATCAAAATTATTCAACCCCCAATGCTGTAAAGGGGTTTAGGGACTATAGTGTACATTTGTAATTGTATTCAGAATGAAATCCTACAAGGACGTTTTACAGAACCAAATGCAACTAAAATGACATCAATTGTTTTTGTAATACAGTAGTAAATGTTTCTTTTGTGGTTTCTTCATTGACACAATTATTCAACCCCTTAAAGACTACCACTCTGAAGAACAGAGGTTCATTCAGGTGTTTTCGATCAGGTATTGAAAACACCTATGGATGTCACCGAGCAGCAATCAAGCATAATAAGCACCAATTAGGCAGCTTTAAAATGACTGTGATACTCAGCTCCTTCTAGACATTTACTGGTGTGGTTACAAACATGGTGAAGGCAAGAGAATGGTCCAGGAAGACAAGAGAAGAGGTGATTTCTCTTCACAGGAAGGGCAATGGCTATAAGAAGATTGCAAAGATGTTAAACATACCAAGAGACACCATAGGAAGCATCATTCGCAAATTCAAAGCAAAGGGCACTGTTGAAACGCTACCTGGTCGTGGCAGAAAGAAGATGCTGACTTCGACTGCTGTGCGCTACCTGAAGCGTAGAGTGGAGAAAAGTCCCCGTGTGACTGCTGAGGAACTGAGAAAAGATTTGTCAGATGTGGGTACTGAAGTTTCAGCTCAGACAATAAGGCACACACTGCGTAATGAAGGCCTCCATGCCAGAACTCCCAGGCGCACCCCCTTGCTGTCTCCAAAGAATAAGAAGAGTTGACTGCAGTATGCCAAAAGTCATGTGGACAAACCACAAAAGTTGTGGGATAGTGTTCTGTGGACTGATGAAACAAAATTAGAACTGTTTGGGCCCATGGATCAACGCTATGTTTGGAGGAGGAAGAACAAGGCCTATGAAGAAAAGAACACCTTGCCTACTGTGAAGCATGGCGGAGGGTCAATCATGCTTTGGGGCTGTTTTGCTTCTGCAGGTACAGGGAAGCTTCAGCGTGTGCAAGGTACCATGAATTCTCTTCAGTACCAGGAGATATTGGATGAAAATGTGATGCAGTCCGTCACAAACCTGAGGCTTGGGAGACGTTGGACCTTTCAACAGGACAATGATCCCAAGCATACTTCCAAGTCCACTAGAGCATGGTTGCAGAGGAAAGGCTGGAACATTTTGGAGTGGCCATCGCAGTCACCAGACTTAAATCCGATTGAGAACCTCTGGTGGGACTTAAAGAAAGCAGTTGCAGTGCGCAAGCCTAAGAATGTGACTGAACTGGAGGCTTTTGCCCATGAAGAATGGGCGAAGATACCCGTAGATCGCTGCAAGACACTTGTGTCAAGCTATGCTTCACGTTTAAAAGCTGTTATAACTGTAAAAGGATGTTGTACTAAGTACTAAGATTGAATGTCACTTGGGGGTTGAATAAAACTGATAATGATGTGAGCACAGAAACGACATTTCTGGTTATTTCATTATAAATATTATGTTATATTTGTCTGACCTACAAGTGCCTCTTTGATGTAAATGTAAGCAAGATGACTGAATGATCAAAATCAATGTCAAACTGGCCAAAACACTCAATTTCAGTGGGGGTTGAATAATTTTGATCACAACTGTAGTTTCTTCTTGAGTTTCGTTTCCCTCCTCCAGCTCGCTTCCCCCCCACGGTCCCTAGCTCTCCCCCCTCCCGTTACTATGGCAGCCAAAGCAGTAAAGGTGGAGGCTGACAATTCCTTTTAGCATTCTTAATTTCTGTAAAAATCTCCTTTTTATTACTACAATCCACCTGTACATTGTTTTATTTTTTAATCACATTGTTTCAATCTTCTTTTTTCTTTTTCCAGTCGTGTTTATCTTATTTCTTCATCTCCTCGCCTGCAAACATGTAATTCCTTCCATTTTCAAAACTTTCAATTCTGTCCTCCATAAGTCATATTATATCTTTTTGTTATTTTTATTCTGGGTATAATATATCAAATCTTCTCTTAGGCCTGCACTTATTCCTTTTATTCCTGCACCAATTTTTTAAGTTATTATTGTTTCAACTATAGGAGTTCTATTATAATTCCTTTTTTTCCCACAAAAGTCAAGCTGCCTGCAGACAGGGAAAAAAAAAACCTCCTCCACAAAATCCCACGACTTTTATCTGTAGAACTCAAAGTTTCCCATAGCAGAAAAAAATTACAAAGTTCCTTTTTGAACCAGATGGTGTCCCTCTACAATCCACATTTTTCATTTGTCATGCAAGTATCCATTTTGTGCTATTATGTAACAATCCAATTTATTTCTTCTTCTTTTAATTTTAAAAGTATCCAATCTTCTTCTTTTTTTTTTAAATTCCAATTCAAATTTTAAAATATCCAGTCTTTGTCCCATATCTCGATATTTAATTCCTTTAGTTCTATTCAAAGCTTATGTCAGCGTTCCAGAAAACCCCCCATTCCAAGTAAAGACGCGGAAGCAAGCGTTTTCCAAAGTCCTCTTTACTAAAATAGGCAAACTGGCACATCTGGGAAAACCCAAATCTGAAAAGCCCGGGTTTTCCTTCAGTAAGTCAAAGCTCCCAAAACCATCTCCTTTTCCACCCAGTCGGTCACATGCTCCAATCAACGTCTGTTCCATCCCGATCCAGCCCCCTGACCACTCCTTCTCCAGATGCTGGATCGCCCTGACCTTGACCGACAGGAAGAATGCTATTATGTCGACTAACCCCCTCTCCTACTTTCCCACACATGAGAAGCTTAATATGGCTTCCAAGGCTGACAGTGGCAGCATTGGAGCTTCTGGCCTAATATGGCTTCCAAAGCTGACAGCTTAGTTGTTTATTGGGTCTTTGTTTCTTTAAGGTAACATTTTTAATTTTCAGCCCCTTTGTTATTCAGCCACTGTTTTATAGTTAGGGGTCTTATAGATGTTAATTTTGCTCTAGGAGTTGTTCTAGCCTGGGTTGGTTGTCACTCACCCGGCTTCAAAGAGCTCTGTTTCTATCCACTTTCCTCCAGCACATTTCTTGCCCGGTTGTCCCAGCTTCGTGGCAGCCGCCATGGCTGCCGCCCCCCGCCGCCAACTCACAGATGGTTCCCTCTGACCTCCAAGGAACTTGCCTGTTCCTCTTGGTCATCCAAGGTGCCCCTCCTTTTCCCCCATCCCTAAAGGACAGTTCTGGTCCGAAGACCCATTGGCGGCGGTTTGGCAGCTGGGGTTTTCGCGGGGCTCATCAGAGCCCACTATTTCCCCAACTGTCTCACCGTGACGCCAAACCGGAAGTCAAAATATTCATTTTTATAGTTGCAATTCTCCCTACCATTGATAGGTGCAAGTTTTTCCATTTATCTAGATCTGCTTTAATTTGTTGTAGCAGTCTTGTATAGTTATCTTCCTTGATTGTGACACAGCTTGCTGTTACACATATTCCCAAATATTTAACTTTCTTAACTATTTGTAAATCTAACTTCTTTGTCAGTTCTCTTCTGTTTTTCTGTAAGATTTTTAGCTAATTTTTTTGTTTTATCTTTATTAATTTTCAGTCCTGAAACTTGCCCATATTCTTCTATTACTCCCATTAACTTAGGGCCCGTTTCTAGTGGTTCTTCTAAGGTAAATACTAAATCATCTTCAAAAGCTTGCAATTTGTATTTTTCCCTTTTTATTTCCATATCTTTAATTTCTAAGTCTTGCCTGATATTTCTGTTTAAAACTTCCAATGTTAATATAAGTAGCAGTGGGGACAATGGACATCCTTGTCTTGTGCCTTTTTTAATATTAAAATTCTCTGTTAAGTCCCCATTGGCTATTACTTTTGCCATTTGCTTACAATATATTGCTTTAATCATTTTTATAAACTTCTCGCCAAAACCCATGTATTCAAACTGTTGTATCATAAAGTGCCAGTTTACATTGTCAAAGGCTTTCTGTGCATCTAAAAAAATCAGCACCATTTGTTTTTCCGAGTGCACTTCATAGTATTCCACTGTGTCTAGTATAAATCTTACATTGTTTTGGATTTGTCTTTTTGGAAGGAACCCATTTTGGTCCGGGTGAATAAATTCATTCAGATATCTTTTTAATCTCTCTGCCATTATTCATGCAAACATTTTATAGTCTGCATTTAATAATGATATAGGCCTATAGTTCTTTATCTGTGTCAAGTCTAACTCTTCTTTCAGGATTAAAGTGATATTGGCCTCTATCCAGGTGTTTGGTATCTTAGCTTCTAACAAAACCTCATTATAAACCTCTAGCATTGGCAAACTCAACATACCCTGTAGTTGTTTATCTACTTCAGCTGGTAGTCCATCTGGTCCTGGGGTTTTATTATTTTTTTGTCTCTTTATTGCCTCTGTCAGCTCCATCATTGTTATTTTTTCATTTAGCATATTTTTAATATTTTCAGTCACTTTCAGTAATTTGGCTTTTTCCAAATATTGTCTTATCCTTTCCTCGGAATTTCTTCTTTATCATATAGTTGTCAGACCTGGAAGCCATCTTTTACCTTTGAGCCTTCAGGCCTGCCACAAATTCTACTGTGGGAAAATGGGAGGGGGTATTGTATGGAGTGAATATGATATGTAGTCAAAATAACATTCTTTCCAGAAAGTCAAGGCCGCTTTGCCCTGAAGCTGTGCTGAGAAGACTGGGGAGGTATCTTCTGTTCCGGAGGGTACCTGATTGGTTTGTGTGATGGACATGTGGTTGATGGGCAAGGACTTGAACTTTCTTTTGGGTGAGGAAAACCCAGAAGCTCTCAGATTCGGGTTTTCCCAGATGTGCCAATATGACATCTCAAATAAAAGTTAGCTTTGAGAAATTTCAAGCCTTGGAGTTTGATTTCGTTGGGGGTGTTACTTGGAACCATGACATTAACCCAAATCCCCTTTCTAACTAAAGCAGTTACCCTGAACTTTGGGGTGCTGTTTGGAGTCCTGAGCCCCAAGCGTTGACCCGACCTTGGGCGGCACGAAGACTCAGGGAAGATGGAGGAAGAAAAGAAGGCCATGGAGGAGGTAGCAGGCAATGGCTCATCAACTTCTGTTGAGACCCTCTACTCTCCTTCCCCAGCTATGGAGGAAGCTATAAAAGCTGCAGAAGACAAATGCCAGCTGGGCACTCGATGCAAGGAGCTGATGCCAGAGCGGAGATCGCAACCAGACCTGACTCTGCAGGGTGAAGCTGTGGGGGTTACCCCAATCCAGGAATTGCTGTTGGAGCCACGGATGGGTGCAGGGCGAGCCTCAACCCATGAGTGGAGAGTGCCACAGTAGGCACTCTGTGGGCATTCTGGAGAATGGGGCTTCCTGCCGCTGTCACACAGCCAGTCTCCTGGAGCAGTTGAGCCAACTCAATGTGAGCAGGATGACTCAGCCCCTCAGCACTGAGCAGCTTAAGTGGACCTTGGCGCAACCAACATTCACCTTCCCAAGCCAAGGAGTTGCAGCACAATGGAGTGGAGCATCAGCCTTTTTCCATTCAGCACCAAGCGGCTCGACTCACAGCCTCACGCCTCAAACCAGGCTGGCTGTGGGCTCCATCCACCCTGGTGTACAAATGACCCAGCAACCAGCCCTATTGAGCCACCCATCCATGGAATGCAGGGCCTACCGCAGGGATTCTGGAGTCTACCTGCCCCGCAGCATCAACCCGGGTTTGGGTTGCCACCAGCGAGCCAAATCCCTCCTGGGTGGACTTTCTGTTGTGGTCTGCCGGCAGCCTACGGAGCTGGCAGCAGAGTTGGAGAGTGAGGAGGCTGAGGAGGAACATGGGCCAGTCCTGGAGTCTGGGGAAGGCTCAGATGAGGGCTCTGCATCAGAAACAGAGATGAGGCCAGGGCCATCTGGGAGTTATGTGCGGACTCTGGGGGCCTCCAGAGTTGGACATCAGCAAGGCAGAGGAACAGGGGGAGCCTGTTCCCAGTGCATGCATGCGCAGAGCTGCCAGAAGGCAAGAACAGTTAAAACAAAAGGGACGACTCAGGAGTAGGGCTTGGAGATGATTGGCCCCTCCCGTAAGACATAAAGGAGGAGCAAAGGCACATGAGCCCTTTGCAGGAAGCAACTGTTGTTTGTGCTGTCCAGTTTCAAGACTGCAGCTGTGTGTTGACTCTGTTCCATGTGGCTTTGCAAAGTTAATTGCCAATTAGGTCTCGGCAGCATGTCAAGGGAGATAACAATGGGTGTTTATCACCATTATCCCAAAGAACTGTGGCAGATTTCTGTCAGACTCTTTACAATTATTTGGGACTCCTCTGTGAATGAACAGATTGGGAATGAACAGGCTCTGAATGAGCAGAATTCACAGCCGTGGAAATAAAAAGAGGGTTGTTGGGACTCATTGTGTGCTTTTATTGTATCAGGAAGCCTAGGTCAAAATACTTTCTACCTGGGGCAAGGATGGGTGCAATGCCAGTGGACACTGGCCTTGACCTAGCAGCCGATGGCTTTTCAACCACTCGGTCCTTTCCAGCAGCCAGCTGTTGTGAGGCAGCAAGCTCCTGCCCAGCCACAGCCGCACCTTCAACCTCAAGCCACGATCCCTCAGCAAGTCCAGGCTGAACAGCAGGTCCCAGTGGTTCCACAACAGGTTCTGGCCCAGCAGCAAGCGCCTGGCCAACTACCTGTGCAAGCTGAGCCACCGGCCCCACCAGCCACTCTTCCCCCACAGTTTCGGCCAACGTTCGATGGAACTTCAGGGAAGTTGGCGTACTTTCTCAATCGCATCTGGACCCACATCAACCAATATGGAAACCAATATCCGTTCGATCGGGAATTGATTTCCACCATCGCGGATGGCATGAACAAAGGAGAGGCGTCAGAATGGATAGCGGAGCTCCATGACGAAGAAGCCCCTGAACTGGAAGACGCAAATAAATTCGTCCAGCTGATGCGGGTCTGATTCAGTAACGTTGCCCAACAAGTGGAAGTGGAGACCCAAATTAAAGCATTGAAGCAAGCTGGCAGGTCCGCAAAGGAATTAATATGGGAGTTTCAGAGACTGGCTGGAAAGTTGTGAGACTGGCCTTCAAAGAGGCCCTTGACCCAGACCTCAGGCAAGGCTGCGGCATTAGGGGAGTACCAGACTGGATACAATCGTGGTACAACACAGCCATCGTTCTAGACCTGGAGATTCACCCTCACAGGAAACCAGTGGTGGATAAACCTGCCAGGAGACCGCTCGGACATTGAACCCAAGTGAAGAAAACTGAGGTGCCTCCTCCCACACCGTCTGGGACTGTCAAGTACTACTGGTGTGGTCAGCACGGCCACTGGGCCTCAGAATGCCTAGCTCAGACTCCAATTCCCCAAACCCAGTCTCCCACCAGAGCCGGAGCCAAGAAAACCCCACGGAAACCGCCGGACAAAGGACGAAGTGTCAAACAGTTTGCAGAAGTCCTGCTCCTTCCCAATGAAGCAGAGGGTGCTTCAGCCAACGAATCTCTTCCAGTCTCCACGGGGGAAAGCAGTGGCAACAACGACCCAATGGTAAGTGAAGCCATCCGCCCCTTTGCCCTCAAAATCAAGTTAGTAGCCCCAGAGACAGGGGTCCAAGGGGAATTAGAAGCCGTCATATACACCGGTTGCACGTGATGCCTAATCAGTCTCCCCATAGTCGAACAGTTGGGCATATGCACGAGGCCCCTTGCACACCCCATCAGCTTTGAACAAGTCGACAGGATGCTAATTGGCAGGGGCCCTGCCACCTTGGTCACTGAACTTGTCAAGCTGGAGATGGGTCATCACTGAGAACTCCTCTGTTTCATAGTCGCCCCAAAGATATGACTCAGTCATATTGGGACTTGCATGGCTAGATAGGTGGGGCCCCACAATTTCCTGGGAGGACAGCTACAGGAAGCTAGTCATTGGTGATGGACCACTGCCACCTGTAAGGCAGGACCACCTCCTAGAAGCCATGACCCCAGAGGAGGCCAGCGTGCCGGAAACTGCAGCCCTGGCCAGAGACATCCCACCTGGCAGCCAGCAAGTACCCAAAGAGTACCGAGACCTAGCAGGAGTTTTTAGTGAGGAAGTTTGCAACTTTCTCCCCCCCTCACCGCTTGACCAACTGCACAATAGAGTTTGTACCAGGGGTTAAATTACCCAAGCCAAAACTGTACTCCATGACTCCGAAAGAGATGGAGGAATTGAGGAAGTACATAGACGCCAATCTGGCGTGAGGCTTCATTCCACCTGCAAAATCCAAAGTGGCGGCCCCGGTGCTCTTCTAAGAGAAGAAAGATATGGGGGGGAGGGGGGATGAGGCTTTGCATTGATTTTTGTGGAATCAATGCCGTGTGCGTGGAGAACACCTACCTCATGAAAGACATGCTAAACCACTTGTCGAAGGATAAGGTGTTAGCGAAACTGGACTTAAGGGAAGCATACTATCGCATAAGAATCAAAGAGGGAGACGAGTGGAAAACTGCCTTCAACTGCTCGCTTGGCAGCTTCCAATTTAGAGTCATGCTGTTCGGACTGCAAGGGCCCCCCACAGTATTCATGCAACTCATTAACAAAGTGCTACATGAGCACCTATACCAAGGGGTCCTTGTTTACTTAGATGACATTCTCATATTTAGCAAGACCCTTGATGAACACGTGAAACTCGTCCTATAAGTACTGAAAAAACTCCTCATCCCCAAGCTTTATGCAAAGCTGTCAAATTGCAAGTTTCACAAAACCTCCCTGGATTACTTAGGCTACCGAATTTCCAGTGGAGGCGTGGAAATGGATCCAGGGAAAGTGAAAGCAGTGCTCGATTGGCAACCCCCACGCACCCATAGACAACTTCAATGCTTCCTGGGGTTCACTAACTCCTATAGACAGTTCATCCTGGCTTTCACGGAGGTGGCTCTACCCCTAACAGAACTGTTGAAAACGGGGTCTCCTCCAATAAAGCAAAAGCCGACTCAGCCAAATGCTTGGACAATGGACTGTCAAAAAGCCTTTGAAAACTTAAAGAGACTGTTTGCCCAGGAACCGATCCTGCAGCACCCAGACCCAGAGCAACAATTCATCATACAAGCCAACGCTAGTGATGTAGCAGTAGCTGTGGTACTCCTACAAAGGAA
The DNA here is from genome assembly GCA_012654045.1 of Ptyas mucosa. Taxonomy (NCBI): domain Eukaryota; kingdom Metazoa; phylum Chordata; class Lepidosauria; order Squamata; family Colubridae; genus Ptyas; species Ptyas mucosa. The sequence continues at coordinate 22,046 of WNWU01012471.1, forward strand.
CAACAAAGGACAACTGTTGCCCTGTGCCTACATGTCCAAGAAACTCACTGACACGGAGAGGCGGTGTGCCATCTGGGAAAAAGAAGCCTACGTGGTTCACTGGGCCTTACCCTCCTGGAGACATTTCTTAGAGGGGGGAAAAGTGCCTTTCGAGGTCTGGACTGATCACAAAAACCTGGAGGCCCTGAAAACCCCCAGGAAACTGTCTCCCGAACAAGTCCGCTGGGCTCAATACTTCAGGTGCTCCAAATTTGAGCTAAAATACATATCAGCAGGAAAAAACCTGTTGGCAGACTCCCTATCAAGAAAGCCGCAATTTGACAGCTGCTGGGAGGAAGTGATCCATGCCATCATCCCCCACACAAAATCAGCAGCACAAGTCACCACCGGAAGCCAAGCCAGGTGACCACCTGACCCAACCTGGGATGGATTGATGGCTAAGTTGAAAGCAATGCTACCAGCTGACCCCTGGCTCACAGACAATAAAGATGTCTTGACCATGAGGGAGGGACTAGCATGGAAGGGATCCAAATTGTATGTCCCTGCAAGCCTGAGACTCGAAGTACTCCAGCGCAGCCACGACTCCATGCTGGATGGCCACTTTGGATTCCTGAAGACCCTGCACCTCGCTAGAAGGCAATACTGGTGGCTAAAAATGAAAGCCAAAGTGGAAGACTACGTAAAAAGCTGTGCCACATGTGCAGCAATGAAGATGAGACCAGGAAAACTGCCTGGACTCCTCTTGAGAATAAGGTTTTTCATAATATTCTTGGATTACTTTCTTTTTTTCCCTCAGTTCTATATTGTAATTTCCCTTCTTCATTTTGTAGATATTTTATAACTTTTTTCTCCTTCTCTTTTTTTTGTTAGTTTGTATGCTAGTCATCTTCCTGGTTTATTAGCATTTTCAAAAAAAATCTGTTTCGATGCTCTCAATTGATTTGCTAATGATTCTTTTTATTATTATTATTATAAAAGTTTTTTATTGGTTAAAAATAAACAATATTATCGCTTACAATATGTGGAATTTTCACTATCCTTTTACAAAGATATATATATTTTCTTTTTTTTTTCACATACAGCAGATCTTCCCTTATTAGAATTTCAAATTTAACAACCAGATTTATACAAAAATATCAGTTCGGTATCCAGAGTAATATCAAAGTTTACAAAAATAAGAAATGTCATAAAAGGCACAAGATAATAGATTCCTCCCACTTCGTCATTTCTTAATTCTAGGTCTCAAGGTTCTGGCCTTAGCACCCCCCTCCTCCCGGACCGCCACAGCCTCGCCCGCCCCCGTTCCTTGATCATCTGGTACCTCCCCTTCCTCGGTTCCTGTATCTTCCCCCTCTAGGAGGGTCTTATGTTGCTCCAAATAGGCCTTAGCCTCCGCCACACTATTAATTTTCTTCCTACTGCCCTCCCAGAAAATCATCAAACCTTCTGGCATCAACCACCTGAAGCCAATTCCCTTAAGGTACAGTTTATTTGATAAAAAATAATAATTTCTTCTTAATTCTCGTACCTGTCTAGGGATCTGCTTCAGAATGGTGACCTCCTTGCCCCTGTATATCAGCGCCCCCGATCTTTGATTTCTCAGTATTTCATCTCTCGTTACCCTTCTCACGAATTTAATGTGGACCTCTCTTGGGACACTGTGTAAAATTGCATATTGTGAGTTTACTCTATAAACTAGATCCATATCCCATCTCATAAAGTCCAAACCTCTTTCAGTAAATTCGCCCAACAATTTAGCCGATTTGCTAATGATTCTTGTTCATTTAAGGTTATTTCATGCTTCTTCAGTTCCATCAATTTCTTAATTTTTTTATTTTGAACATCTTTCTGGAACTCTTTTTTCAGGCTTTTATACTCTTCTTCCAATCTTACTTGTTTCTGCCATTTCTTTTTGTTCTTTTTCCCCCATGTATGTTATTGCCAGTCCTCTAATGTATGCTTTCATTGTATCCCATACATTTTGAAGTGATGTATCCTCTTTTTTATTTAATTTTAAAAAAAATTCCAATTCCTTTTCCACAAATTCCTGGAATCCTTTTTCATTTAATATTGTTGTATTCAAAGTCCATCTTGTCTTTTTCTTTTGCCCTTTTCATACTATTGTCATCGGACTATGGTCTGCCCAAATATTTGAACCAATATTCACTTCTTGCACCTCTTCTATAAGTCCAGTTGACATCCATTGTAGAATTCAGGGTCCAGGCTTTTGCTCTGTCTGAAGATGTCTCTCCCTGCTTTCGCAGTGTCTTTTATTTTTATACAGTTTTTAAAAGCAAAGAAAAACAAGCCAGCAACAGCGCTCTAATTGGCAGATACTCCTCCCTGTTCTCCCACTCAGAAGGAAAGTGAGATAATACAGACCAGAGCCAGAATGAGATCATACAGGAAACAAGATACATGACACCAGAAGCAGAGGCAGTTTGCTGCACACAGCTCGATATCATGACCTTCAACCTCTACATCTCACTCTTTTTTTATTTTGTTTGTCAGGCCATCCTCATACGAGGGGCCAGAAAAAGGGTAGTAATCAGGAGAGGAATATCCTTGCAGTTGCTTATACAAGGCATAAACCTGACTCTGAGGCAGTGTAGGAAGGGATTTGGAACAAAATACAGTTATACATATATTACAAAAGGAAGAAATACACTGAACAAAACAGCATCCACCAATCAAAATAGCACAAATGATGACTGAATAACATAGAATATTTCCCAATAAGCCTGTAGGTAACCAAGACCAAAGACTTTCCCACCAAGATCAATTTTTAAATCAGAGGCCAAATTGTGCAAAATTTTAAGTTGATGCTGAATGTTCTGTGACTCATCTGAAATGTTAAAGCAACAAAGTTACATTTTCAGGAACTGCTACCACTGGAGTATACAAATCAATTTCATTAGGGGGTGAATAATATACAGCTTCCCCCCAACGAGCTATAGTCTTATAGTCAAAGTTCCCTTTGAACAAATACTCACTCAAATTAGTAAAGTTTTGAATTACTACAGCAGGGGTACATACAGGGATTAAACATGTAGAAAGCAAATTTTCCATTTCATAAACTTCAGACAAACAAAAGGCATCCGTTTTTGTGATGTTTGCAAACTGCACCCATAAGTTTTGTTTCATGCGTTGTTCAAGCGAATGTTTGGGTGGTATGACAGCTGTTGTTGCCAAAGTACAGTTATTAGCAATCAAGCACAAACAAATTATGGCTACGGAATTGGAAGTTAAAACCGCAAAAATGGCAGCGCACAAATTCTCGGATGTTTGTTCTACTTTTTTGCTACTGCAGTACTGCCTGCACTTTGGTGGTCAAATTCTTCACATCTCCCCATGTCACTGGATGACTGGCATGACAGGATTGGATTGGTCACTGCACCGTCTGTAGAGTCACCCCTGCCATCTCTGGAACCGGATTCAGGGGTTGGTGCCATGACATCCTTGGCTGGGTGTACACAACGTGCTGGAACCCACAAAGGTCCTGTAGGTGTAAACACAGCAGCATAGCCACGCCCCCAAGTAATCAGAGGGACCGGTCCTAACCATGTTTTGTCTGGTAATGCTCTATAATATATCAGAGGAGGTGGCAAACTTGTTTTTTGTTGAAAATGCCTCTGATAAGCGGTCGAATTAGAAATTGAAAAATTCAGTTGATTTAAGGTAAATAATACTTTTGTAACCTGTTGTGTTACCCATGACAAATTAGGTACCCGAGAGCCCTCTTTTTTGATTTGTTTGTGAAGGCAGTCCTTAAAGGACCTATTAGTACATTCCACAATGGCTTGACCCATGGAATTATAGGGAAGACCATGAGTAAGAACAATATTCCAGGTTGTACAAAATTGCAAAAAAGCCTGTGAAGAATAGCCAGGCCTATTATCTGTTTTTAAAGAAGAGGGCTTGCCCAGAGCTGTAATGGCTGAAAAAAGATGAGAAATAACATGATTAACTGTTTCCCCTCGTTGAGGCGTAGCCCAAATTGCTCCAGAATAGGTATCAATAGATAAATGAATATATTTCCAAGGAGCCAAAGAGGGAACATGGGTAACATCCATTTGCCATAATTGATTAGAGGTGAGACCATGGGAATTAACTCCCGTGTCCCCTGAGGGGGATGCCCCAGAACATTGAGGACAGGATGAAACAATTTGCTTAGCTTGCTCTAGTGGAATGTGGCAAGCTTGTGCCAGCCCCCTGGCATTTTGATGGAAAAAAGAATGACTAAAAAATGGATCTGTAAACAAAGTAGGTAAAACATGAACAGCAGCATCAGCGTGACTATTGCCTTCAGAAAGAGGCCCAGGAAGGGATGAATGACTGCGTATGTGAGAGACAAAATATAAATGCTTCCAGTCTTGTAGTAATTGCTGTAAAGTGAGAAATAAGGCCATAAGATTGGAGTCAATCCTGGGCGTGATATAAGCACCTGGAAGATTAAAAATAAGTTGACACACATACTGAGAGTCAGAGATCAGATTAAAAGGCTGTTGAGAAAACGTGTGGAAAGCCAAGATAGCAGCAGACAATTCTGAGCGTTGAGATGAAGACTGCACTGCAGTGTAGGATACTTTCCAAATATCATCATGAGGATCCTTATAAGCAATCGCTCCTCTCTTTCGTCCTCCATCAGAAAAAATAGTAAGAGCTTGCGATAGTGGAGAAGGAGAAAGCAGTGGACAGACAGGAAAGGAGGAAGTCATTAAACAAGTAAGCTGAGGATCTTTAGGCAAATGATATGAAATACAACCAACATAGTCAGTTAGAGCACACTGAAGAGATAAGAGTCTGAAAATAAAAGTGAAAGTCAGATTTTGAGATAGAAAGAACAATATTTATTAAATCAGTCCCATTTCTTCAACAAGCTTGAGTTCGCCCCAAGGTTATAATTTCAGCAATGGCTTGAATAAAGGGCAAAACATTTTGAGATGGTGTATGAGGCAAATAAAGCCATTCAATACATTTTGCTGTTCTAAAACAGCCAATACTCCGGTGGATAGCTTACTAGTAGGGAATATTAAAAGAGATAACTCACAATTTCTATGAGGAATACGATCCACAAACTGAGTATTCAAGATGTTATTAATTTTCTCAACCGTAGCAAATACTACAGATGGAACTATAATTAAATCTCCAGGCTTTTTTCCTTTAGTCAATAAATCAAATAATGGACTAAGTAAATTTATTTATTTATTTATTTATCAAAATTTATATGCCGCCCTTCTCCTGTAGGACTCGGGGCGGCTTACACAATAAAAGAACATGATAAAATACTAAAACCAAACTAAATTAAAATCCCCACACTTTAAAATCACACAGCCAATCAGGGAATTTGCCAGAAGAGCCATGTCTTCAGGTCAGCATGGAAAGTGCGGAGGTCGGGAGCCGTCCGGAGCCCAGTGGGTAACCCATTCCAGAGGGTCGGTGCGGCCACAGAGAATGCCCTCGACCTGGGGGCCACCAGCCAACATTGTCTGGCCGACGGCACCCAGAGGAGGGCAGTTCTATGTGAACGCACTGGGCGGTGGGAGGCCAGTAGGAGGTGGTCCTGCAAGTACCCCGGGCCCATGCCATGAAGGGCTTTATAGGTGAGTACCAGCACCTTGAAGCGGATCCGAAAGGCCACCGGCAGCCAGTGCAGCTCACGCAGGAGAGGTGTTACATGGGAGTAACGGGAAGCTCCCATAACAACCCGCACGGCCACATTCTGGACCAGCTGGAGCCTCTGGGTGTACCCCAAGGGCAGCCCCATGTAGAGGGCATTGCAGTAATCCAGCCGAGAGATAATGAGAGCTTGAGTGACCGTACAGAGGGCATCCCTGTCTAGGAAAGGCCGCAACTGGCGCACTAGGCGAACCTGTGCAAAAGCCCCCCTTGTCACGGCCATCAGATGGTCTGCCAAGGACAGCCATGAATCAAGGAGGATGCCAAGATTGCGAGCCCTTTCAGAGGGAGCAAGCGGCTCCCCTCCCATCAAAAGTGATGGGGTCACTAGATCAGGAGATGCCGGAATCCACAGCCACTCAGTCTTGGAGGGGTTGAGTCTGAGCCTGTTCCTACCCATCCAGACCCGTACCGCCTCCAGGCACTTAGACATCATGGAAAGGGCATCCCTGGGTTGGTCCAGGGTGGAGATATACAGCTGGGTATCATCAGCGTACTGATGATACCTCACCCCGAAACTACAAATGATCTCACCCAGCAGCTTCATGTAGATGTTGAAGAGCAGAGGGGAGAGAACCGACCCCTGTGGTACCCCACAAGTAAGGGGCCTCAGCGAGGATCTCTGACCCCTGCCCAAACAAACTGCATACGGCCCGAGAGGTAGGAGGAGAACCACTGTAACACAGTGCCCCCTACTCCCAACCCCTGGAGCCGTTGCAGTAGGATACCATGGTCGATGGTATCAAAAGCCACTGAGAGGTCAAGAAGCACCAGAATGGAGGAATAACCCCCATCCCGGGCCCGCCAGAGATCATTCACCAGGGCGACCAATGCCGTTTCCGTGCTGTGGCCGCGCCTGAAACCCAATTGGTATGGGTCTAGGTAATCCATTTCCTCCAGGAATTGTGGGAGTTGGTATGCCACCACAGCCTCAACAACCTTCGCTACAAAGTGAAGGTTGGAGGCGGGATGAAAGTTGTTTAAGGAGGCCGGATCCAGCGCTGGCTTCTTGAGGATGGGACGAACCACCACCTCCTTAAGAACGGCGGGGAAGACCCCATCCCTCAAAGAAGCATTGATAATCGCCTGGATCCAGTCTCCCGTCACATCTCTGGTTGCCGCAACAAGCCAGGAGGGATATGGGTCCAATAAACATGTGGAGGCCCCCAATCTACCCACAATCCTGTCCACTTCTTCTATGGAAACAGGGTCAAACTCAACCCAGGTGTCACCTTCAAGACTTGCTCCCACTTCCTCGTTGGATTCTGCCCAGTCAGAGTCTAACCCCATCTGGATCTGAGCGACTTTGTCTTTCAGAAATTGTACAAAATCCTCAGCACTGCCTTGTAGGGGGTCCTCCCTCGCTCCCTGATTGAGGAGAGAGCGGGTCACTCGAAACAAGGCTGCTGGGCGATTTTCTGCAGACACAATGAAAGCAGCAAAATAATCACGTTTCGCCGCTTCCATCACCACAATGGGTGACCTAATATGGGTTCTTAACTGTGTTCGATCAGATTCAGAACGGGATGACCTCCAACAGCCCTCTAGGCGTCTCTTCCAATGCTTCATCTCCTGCAGCTCCACGGAAAACCAAGGAGCTAACCGGGATCCCTGTCGGCGGAGAGGCCGCAAAGGGGTGATTTGATCCAGTGTCCTGGTGGCGGCCCGTTCCCAGGCATCCACCAGGGCCTCTGGCGAATCGCGGGAAAGGTCAGTGGGAAATGTCCCAAGCTCCATCAGGAACCTGTCAGGGTCCATCAGGCGCCTGGGGCAGAACCAATGAGTCGGTTCTGCCTCCCAGCAGTGTGGATTGGCGGATGGAAAGTCTAGCTTAAGGAGGGAATGGTCAGTCCATGACAGGGGTTGAATAGAAAGTTCACCCCTACCCCGGGCATTTATCCACTGCCCAGAGATAAAAATCAGGTCGAGTGTGTGTCTACCACTGTGAGTTGGGCCCTGTACAATTTGAGTCAGGTCCATGGCTGTCATGGAGGCCATGAACTCCCGAACCAGCTCAGATGTCTCACCGGCTGACGGGAGATTAAAATCTCCCACAACCATCAGGTTGGGGAGCTCAACCGTCAGTTCGGCTAAGACTTCGAGCAGTGCGGGCAGGACTGAAGACATGCAGCTGGGAGACAGGTACTTAATCAACAGAGCCGACTGCACTCCAGGGTCCCACTTCAACAGAAGTGATTCACACCCGCCTATCTGAGGGACAGTGACCTCCCTAGGTCTCAAACCTTCCCTAATAACAACTGCCCAACCGCCACACCACCACCCCTCCCATGGAGTCGCGGCTGGTGTAGAACATGGAAACCGGGTGGACATAAATCAGAGAGAGGAACCCCTCCCTCCGGTCCCAGCCAGGTCTCTGTGATACAGGCCAGGTCCGCACCCCACTCCTCAATCAGGTCTCGCACAAGGGGAGCCTTGTTAACAACGGACCTGGCGTTAACATACACCAGCCGGAGTCCCGGGTTCCGCACTCCTAACCCCCCAGGAACACAGGTAGGACCATGAGGGCCAGAACGCTGAATCCGCTGCAAGCCGCATGGACGCGTCCCTCTGGTGTCCTTATGCACTCTATTCCCTCCACCAGTGTATCTCCCCACCACCACGATGATAGGAAGACCCTCACCCTCCCATGCCCCCCACCCCCCCACACTCCCCGCCAATGCCGTCAGACAGGCTGACTCCCCGACCCCTCCTGGCCCCCCCCGGGTCCCCCCCCAAAATGACCCACCCCCTCCCCTGAATCCCTTAAAATTTTCGCTAAAAACTTCCCCAGAAAACCCCTCAACCTCCTCCTCGCAGCATGCCACCTCTTGGGGTTCCAAAACCTGTCATCAAGGTAGGCCCTCAATAGTTTGGAGGGCCAGGCCTGCGAGAGGGGGGAGTCTCACAATGCAAGAAGCTTGGCCGCCGAATACATCCAATAGACAAGGATGGGAGGTAACATCTGGCTAGGGTCCAGCAAATGGTCTGAAAGGTCCTGGAGCAAAAGAATAGATCTCAGTGCAGATGAAACTGGACTCCACTGCCCTCTCACGGCAGTGGGAGGAGTCCCGAGTTATTTCAATACACTCGGAGGGTAAATATCCAAGCCACCCTCTCACAGTGGCTGGCCAGATGGACATGGCAATGGAAGATTTGACAGTTTGTCCCCTCCAATAATGAAGTAGCAGTAAAAGACCAGCTCCCTCAGCCCCCGCATAGAATTGCCCAGTCTCCATCCGGCAAGGGGGCTCAGCTGGAAAAAAGCCGGTCCATATAGGCAGAGTAATAATAGTCCCAGGGGAGGGAAGATGTATGTAGAGGAGATAACTTTCAGCCAAACACAATCTGGAGGCAGATGTCCATGAAGGCCAAACCAGGACAGAAAAAGGGGGGGGAGGAGAGACCACCTGAGGCGGCCAGGTGACCAGTCCTTGGCCATTCTCCAGCCTCTCCAGCCCCCAGAACTTCACACAATCCCGTCATTCTTGCCTCCAGTCCCCAGGTCGCAATGGGGTCTCCAGGTCTCTGCAGGGCTGAACGCCCTGCCTGACTTAGGTAGATTTCCAGGTAGTAAAGCCGTCCATATATCCCCTCCACCAACGCTACTCACCACCAGCTGCCAACTGCCATTAGCCTCGCCATCATGCAGCAGTCCACCATCACCACAGCAGCCACTGTCGTCGACAACGACAACACCTGGGCTCCCAACATACCCCGGAACCTCCAGAGACCCCCAGAGGTGTCCAGGGCCAGGAGGGAAACCGCTACGATGATGCCATCGCCACCGCCCCGCCGCCGCTGTCATTCTGACTGCCACCACCTCAGACGCAGGAAAAAGCTTCTGGAAAAAAGCCACTGCAGCCAGGCCATTGCCACCATCCTCCCGCGGCGCCTACAATTGTCGGCTCCTTCCCAGCTGGGAAGGGACTCCCTTAGCTGGGACTGGGACCGAAGATGTTCAAAACAGCCCCAGAAGACCCCAAAAAGCCAGAAACCGCCCCATCACTGGACGCGTTTCAGGCGAGCACCGCCATCTTGGAGCATGCACAAAGGAATATTCACCTACATAGGCAAAGAAAAATATGGGCGGACCCAATTAATAGTACCCAGCAATTGTTGCAAATTTACTAAGGAAATAACTTTGGGTAAATTTAAACAAGGAAAAGCCAGAGCAGAAAAAGACTGCAACATTTTATGTCCTAAATACAGATAAGGAGCATGCAGCTGTATTTTTTCCGGGGCAATTTGCAATCCATAGACACATACATCATTTTGTATTTATTTTTATTATTTTATTTTATTAAAGAGTTTTACAAAAAAATTTACAAATATTTCCCCATCCCCCCCCCTCCCTTCCTTACCCTCCCCCCCAAACTTCCCAGAACAAAATACAGGGTATAACAATTAACAATCATATATTAAACTAGGCTAACTATCTATGGATTCCTATCCCCCCCCTTCACGCTTTAACTCCCTTTTTACATAACTAAATATGAATATTCTTAATTTTTCTATTCATTCATAAGCTATTTGATACTTATTAGTCTGATATTTGTTTTGAATATAATCAATCCATCTTCTCCATTCCGATATATATCTTTCTTGTGAATAGTCTTTCAAATATGCTGAAATTTTTGCCATTTCTGCTAAATTCGCTACTTTTAATGTCCATTCTTCAATAGTAAGCAAATCTTCCTTCTTCCAATATTGCGCCACCAAAAGTCTAGCTGCAGTTATTAAATTTAAGATCAATTTAGTCTCTATAACCATACAATCTGTAATTATACCCAACAAAAACAACTGCGGAGTAAACCTTATCTTCTTCTTAAGAATATTTTGGATAATCCACCATATTTTTATCCAAAATGCTTTAACTTTTTTACAAGTCCACCATATATGATAATAGGTGGCATCATCACAATCACATCTCCAACACTTAGACTGCAAATTCGGATACATACAAGCTAGCTTTTTAGGATCTAAATGCCATCTGTAAAACATTTTATAAAAATTTTCTCTTAAATTTTGCGCTTGCATAAATTTCACATTTCTAACCCATATTTTTTCCCACGTTTCCATCATTATTGGTTCCTGAATATTTTGGGCATACAATTTATCATACATTTTATCATACAATCCTTAACTAATTCCGTTTCTGAATCTATTTCTATCAATATATTATATAATCTTTTTATATGCATTTGGCTTTGATCTCTAATTTGTTTTACCAAATTTTCCTCGTTCAGCATGATACCAATTCTCTGGTCTTCTTTCCATCTAGCTTGCAGCTGTCCATACTGAAACCAAGTTTGAATTATCCTTTCTTCTTTTAATGCATTTATGGACTTTAACTGCAATATACCCTGTTCCATTTTAAGAAGTTCTTTATAGGTAATCACCTCTTGCTTTTGTTCTACACTTATATTCTCTATCGCATGTCTGGGTATTGCCCATATAGGTATCTTATAATTTAACATATATTGATACTTTTTCCAAACCCTTAACAAGGCATTCCTTAGTATATGGCTTTTAAAGGTCTTATCCACCTTCTTATCATATAATAAATAAGCATGCCAGCCATATAACAAGTCATATCCTTCAATATTCAATATTCTTTCTTCTGTTGAATTAATCCAGTCACTGATTATTGATAGGACAGGTGCTTCATAGTATAATCTTAAATTAGGCATTTTAAGACCTCCTCTTTCTTGCATTATTTTTAACTTTATTCTCGGTCTTTTCCCTGCCCAAACAAAATTATTAATACCCTTCTGCCATTCCCTCAAATTTACATCTTTCTTGAGTATTGGTATCATTTGGAACAAAAATTAAAACCTAGGTAGAACATTCATTTTTATTGCTGCTATTCTTCCCAACAAAGATAATTGTAATTTCCCCCAATTCTCCATCTCTTTCTGTATTTTTTGCCATAACAATTCATAATTATTTTTATATAATTTAACATTTGAAGCTGTAATATATACCCCTAAGTAGTTAACCTTTTTTACTATTTCAAATCCCGTTCTTTCTAGTTCTTCTTTTTGCTTTACCGTCATATTTTTAGTTATTATCTTTGTTTTTAGTTCGTTTAGTTTGAGTCCAGACACTTGTCCATATTGGCTAATTATATCCATTAAACCTATAACTGATTGTACTGGTTGAGTTAAAGTAACAACCAAGTCATCTGCGAATGCTCTTAATCTATAATCATGATGTCTAATTTTAATTCCCTTTATTTTATTTGACCCTCATATTTTATTCAATAAAAGTTCCAAAGTTAAAATAAACAATAATGGTGACAAAGGACATCCCTCTCTTGTTCCTTTTTCAATTTTAAAAGTTTCTGTTAAACCTCCATTAATTATTATTTGTGCTGTTTTTCTCTGGTATATTGCCCTAATAGATTGTGTAAAATACTCTCCAAACTGCATCTTTTCTATTATTTTCAATAAAAATTGCCAATTCAATTGATCAAATGCCTTCTCCGCATCCAAAAAAATAAGCGCTGCAGGGACTTGGTTGTTTCTTTCCAAATATTCCAATAAATTTAAATTTGTCTTACATTTACATTTTGTATTTCTGAAAGCCAGTTAGATTGTATTTTTGGTGCTCCAATTAAAATATCCATATAATGATATACCAAAGCCAATGGATGACGTTTGCGAAAAGGGGCTAATGCCTCAGCAACATAAAATTGACATAATGTGGGACTATTCAACATTCCCTGTGGTAAAACCGTCCAGTGATAGCGTTTATTAGGTTCTGAATGGTTCACCACAGGCACTGTAAATGCAAACTTTTCCTGATCAGAGGGACTTAAAGGAATGGAAAAGAAACAATCCTTTAAGTGGATGATCATCACCTCATGATCTTGGGGAATCAAATTAGGATTAGGCATCCCGAACTGCAAGGGGCCCATAGGTTGAATACATGCATTCACGGCATGAAGATCATGTAATGAGCGCCACTTGCCACTTTCCTTTTTTTATCACAAATACAGGGGTATTCCATGGACTAGTGGACGGCACAATGTGACCAGCAAACAGCTGATCTTGTACTAACTGATGGAGAGCCATTAATTTTTCATGTGACATGGGCCATTGATCAATCCACACCGGCTCTTTAACCATCCAAGTTAATGGGAGGGCAGTAATCTTAGTCCTCCAAAGTGATGGTGGCCCCCAATTTACTAAGCAGGTCATGCCCCCAAAGGTTGACATGAATATCTAATATAAAAGGACGGACCTGAATGACCAAATCTGAATCAGGCAAGTGAGCTGAAAGCAATTGCACACTTTGGCGTGCAGTTTGACGATCCCCCAAACCGCACACACTTGGGCAGGGCTCAGTTGGCCAGGTGGCAGGCCACTGTTTAGCAGAGATCACTGAGACATCTGCTCCAGTGTCCAAAATCCCCTCAAAGGGCTTACCCTGCAACACAATGATCTGACGTGGTCGTTGGAATGTGATAGGGGTAGTGATAGCAGCTATGATAGAAGTGGCAGTGTTAGTTGAACCAAAGCCGCCTTTCCCTCTCTCCTTTTGTGCTCCCCCTGCCGGGACAAAATAAGGCAAATGCAGGAGTTGAGCAGGGCTAGTATAAATGGGCAAAGTTTGGGGCAAATTGGTCCACAATTGAACATAAATAATCCCAGTGTAGTCTGAATCTATTACTCCTGGAATGACAAAAATACCTGTCAAGCCCGACAGCAGCTCGACATATTTGTCAGAGGGAGAGGCATCTAAGGCCAATTAAAGAATCCACGGCCGACTAAAGAATCTACAGAAAAGCAGTGGGGGTGGTTATTAGATACTCGGGGTAGTAGTGGTGATGGGTTCGTTAGATTCTGGTGGTGGTGGTTACTAATACCTGCGCGTAGGCTGCGAGTCAGGATTGTCTGTGAAGAATCGGCATCTGCAATGTTTGAATGCGGAAGTGCTGTCGGCTTGGGAAGAAGGAAATAAGGAACAGCTGGAAAGATGATTGTGCACGGGTGGGGCGTGGTCGTGGTCAGCGCACTGCTTTAAAAAACGCTGACGAAACCAAACATTCAGTGCTGACTTTATTACATTCATACCCGGGTTTTCCTCGATACCCGACTGTTGCGGATTAAAGATTGCTTGACTAAACCCTGTTTTCCCTGTTTGGTGATTCATCTGAAGAACTGCCCAGCGGCAGATCAGAAGAGCCGAGAATACCTTTTTTACCCATGCTTGACCGTGGAAGGACAAGCCCTACATAATTTTCTGGTAGAGGGCCTGATAATTGAGATGTAATTACTTGAACCTCCCCAGGAAATTTAAATTTCACTTCCTCCTGCAATATCAAATCAATACCAGCACTACCTTTTGTCGCTGCAGGAGTATTCTCTATTGTTGGTTTGTTGTCTCTGTTTGGACTGGGGCCAGAGACTGGCCCAATCGCCCATTTCCCGAACTCGATCGACATTCACTTGCCCAATGATAACCTTTCTGACACTTTGGGCATTTTGTTTTCGGCTTTGATCCCTGATGGGAGGAAGGGTGAGATGTTGCAGACATGCCTCCCCCTGGATTTCGACACTCTCTTTTAAAATGACCAGGTTTTCCACAATTATAACATTTCCCTTGAGGTTTGCTGCCTTGTGATAAAGCAGCTGCTAACAAATTAGTTTGATAAGAGGATTTTCCTATATCCTGACACGCTTTAATCATATCTGCCAAATCAGGATCTTTTCCCAGACCAACAATTGCCCTTCGGCATTCAGAAGTGGTGTTGTCTTTTGCCAGCCTCATCAGCAACTCATTCTGAGCTTCGGGATTATCTATCTGTCACCTTAAAGCATCCTGTAATCTGTTAATAAAATCAGGATGCGGTTCATTAGCCTTTTGCCTGATGTTAGAGAAGGCTTGTTGAGGCTTGCCAGAAACAGGCACTTTTCCGAAGGCTCGATAAGCACATTCAGAAGAAACTTGTAAAGTTGCAGCCGGTAAAATAATCTGAGCATCAACTGGGGCAAAGGGGCCAGACCCATATAATTGGTCAGGAATAAATGCTCCCCCAGAGTGGAGGGCACGCATAACACACTGATGTTTAAACTCACTATCCCAAACTACATAATGCGCTGGAGTAAGCAACATGCGAAAAGTAGTTTTCCAATCTTCAGGTTGTCAGGTTTCGACGTAATCTCAAATAAATTTCATTCTCAAGTACTAGGATATGATTTCTCATTAAGGCTTCTAAGATTCCCTGCATATAGGTACTTCCTAACCCCATATATCTAATTCCTTTTCTAAGTTCTGTTAAAATTGCATATGACAAAGGACGATATTCCACTATTTGAGCCCCATTCTGATCTAATTGGCCCGTAACATGCACTGGACAAACAGAAAGCATATCAGCAATTTCTTCTATATCACCCCCTCCCCCCTTTGTCTAACTGTTCCTCTAAAATCTGCCTAATGGGGGTGTACAGTGGCCGTGGGGATGCAATAGAACTAGCTCCTTCAGAAGGAGCTGATGGTTCAATTAGAGATGGTTTAGAGGGACAATTTTAACTTGATCATAATCAGGCGAAGGGCTTGTAGTTAACTGTTGCCCTGCCAAAGCATCAGAGCCATATTTTTCTATTGCTCGACAGCATTGATACCATTGATGTAATATTTGCACTGGAGCCCGAGGTTCAAGATGGAAAGCAAGCCCTATCTTTGTCCAGTCTCGCAAACGAAGCGTCCCCCGTTCCGAGTACCAGGGACAACGTTTTCCTACCTCTGTCACCAACTTCCTTATGTCAGTCTCAGACGTTGTCACACCAGACTTGTGCAATAGGAATCTAAATTCCCGCACATGAGCTTGCTGATGTTGAGATAGATTGCAACCCATAACTCACCACTAGGGATCCCGTAGGATGAAGGTACCAGGGGTCTATATCAGATGATGATGAGTATGTTGGCTGTTGCTTCCCGCGGAGGGCTGTCCCTGCTTCGGGCACCAGATGTAGAATTCAGGGTCCAGGCTTTTGCTCTGTCTGAAGATGTCTCTCCCTGCTTTCGCAGAGTCTTTTATTTTTATACAGTTTTTACAAGCAAAGAAAAACAAGCCAGCAACAGCGCTCTAATTGGCAGATACTCCTCCCTGTTCTCCCACTCAGAAGGAAGGTGAGATAATACAGACCAGAGCCAGAATGAGATCATACAGGAAACAAGATACATGACACCAGAAGCAGAGGCAGTTTGCTGCACACGGCTCGATATCATGACCTTCAATCTCTACAATCCATACCATATCTATCCTTGACCATGATAGGTGTCTATTTGAATAAAAAGTATATTGACTCTCCTTCACATGTTTTTGTCTCCAAATATCTTGGATACTTAATTCTTCTATCATTGTAAAAAAGGATTTTGGTAATGTTCTTCTAGTTTTTTTATTTATCTTCACAGTTTTACAATCCAAATCTGGGTCTGTAATGGCATTAAAATCACCCATTATACATACATTTTCATAGTTCAATGCTATAATTTCCCTGATAGAATTCTTCCTGTTTTTCATTTGGTAGAGTATTAGTTTAAAGTTCATTTTTATTTCCACCATCAAAATCCTGCCTTCCTCATCTTCAAAAATTGATTTAGGTTCTAATTTTTCTTTAATATATAATGCCACACCTCTTTTACTTTGTTGTATCAGTGATGTAAATAAAACTCCTAGTTTTGGGTATTGTAATAGTTTTATGTGTTGTTTTCTAATATGAACTTCTTGTAAACATATAATGTCCATCTTCAGAGTATTTAATTTAGTCAATAATCTGTTTCTTTTTATCACCGCATTTAGTCCATTTACATTTAAAGATATTGCTTTTATTTCTTCTTCCATGTTTACTTATTACTAGGTTTTAATTTCATTGCCCTAGTCTCTCTTTGTTCGATTGGATTTTTAGATCTCGCCCCTTCTCTCCGAGCCCATTCCTCTTTAGCTTATTCCTCTTTATCCTTTTCTTCATCTTTCTCTTTTGCAACGCCTACAGCTCCCAAATCTTCTTCCATTGGTCCACAAAATTATTGATAAAATAATTTTGCTTTCTCAATTGAATCAAGTCTGTGTCTTTGTTCTTGCCATGTCACCATGATCCCTTCAGGTATTAACCATCTAAAACTCACTCTTTTCGATATTAAAAATCTTGTTAAGAATTTATTTATTTATTTATTTATTTAGATTTATATACCGCCCTTCTCCCCAAGGGGACTCAGGGCGGTGAACAGCCAAAAGTAAAAAACATACATACAAAATTTAAAAGCCAAATAAAACCAAATTAAACAATGGCCCCAATTATTTAAAATCCCAATTATAAAATATTAAAACCCCAAATATTAAAATATTTACAATTTAAAATTTTTAAATTATTTTTACAAAAGAAGGGAAAAAGGGAAAAATTAGGCCAGGCCCGCCTGGTGGAACAGGAAAGTTTTTAGCTCACGGTGGAAGGCACGAAGATCCAGGATCCTCTGTAACTCCGGGGGGAGCTCGTTCCAGGTAGTGGGTGCCCCCACAGAGAATTGATATTCTCTCCTCAAATCTCTAACTCTTCTGGGTATTTGTCGTAGAACTACAAGTTATTTATCCTTGTGTTTCAATGCTGTAATCTTTGCTGCTTGAAGTATCTCTGTTTTCATCACTCTCTTTGTGAATCTACATGTACTTCCCTTGGTAATTTATTCCTTATTGCATATCTAGTGTATATTCTAAAGGCTTCATCAATCTCATTTAAAATCTTTTCCTTGGGTTGTTCTAAGGCTTCAGCCAAAATCTCTGCAATTATTTCTGGTAGATTTTCTCCTTTTTCTTCTTCTATATTTTGGAATCTTAAGTAGAATTCAGAACATTCCATTTCCAGCAAAATAATTGTTCTTCCTTGAGATTTGTCTGCGGAAACCAAATTTTCAACTTTTTTCTCTGTCATTTCCACTTTTTCTTCTACTTTCTGAATTCTCTCCTCATTCTTCCCCATCATTTCTTTCATTTCTTGTAGTTCCTGTTTAATATCATCATTTATTTTATTTTATTAAATTTATATACCGCCCTATTCCCGAAGGACTCAGGGCAGTGAACAGCCAAGAGATAAAACACACATAGTACAAACGTTAAAAGTCATTTAAAAATACATTAAATATTTTGGCCCACAAACAAATTTAAAACACCCCAATTTATAAAACAAATATAAAACAATTTAAAAGGGAGGTTAGGCCAGACCAGCCTGCTGGAGTAAAAATGTTTTGAGGGCACGGCAGAAAGTGC
Source organism: Ptyas mucosa (assembly GCA_012654045.1). Taxonomy (NCBI): domain Eukaryota; kingdom Metazoa; phylum Chordata; class Lepidosauria; order Squamata; family Colubridae; genus Ptyas; species Ptyas mucosa. The sequence continues at coordinate 39,996 of WNWU01012471.1, forward strand.
GCAAATCCGGGATCCTCCGTATCTCTGGGGCGACTCGTTCCAGATGGTAGGTACCCCCACAGAGAAGGCTCTCCCCCTGGGGGCCGCCAGTCGACATTGTTTGACCGATGGCACCCTGAGAAGACCCTCTCTATGGGAGCGTACTGGTCGATGAGAGGATACTGGTGGCAGAAGGTGGTCTCGTAGATACCCCGGTCCTAAGCCATGGAGCACTCTAAAGGTGGTGACCAAAACCTTGAAGCGCACCCAGAAGACCACCGGGAGCCAGTGCAGCTCATGCAGGAGGGGAGTCACATGGGAGCGCCACGTCGCTCCCATAACCACCCACACGGCTGCATTCTGGACCAGCTGGAGCCTCCGGGTGCTCCTCAAGGGGAGCCCCATGTAGAGAGCATTACAATAGTCCAGACGAGAGGTGACGAGGGCATGAGTGACTGTACATAATGAGTCCAAATCCAGAAAGGGACGCAACTGGCGGATCAGGCGAACCTGATAGAAAGTCCTCCCGGCCACAGCCATCAAATGCTCTTCTAAAGACAGCCGTGAGTCCAGGAGGACACCCAAGTTGCGAGCCCTCTCCGTGGGGGCCAATGACTCGCCCCCTATAGTCAGTGATGGCACCAACTGACTATATCGGGATGTCGGAAACCACAGCCACTCGGTCTTGGATGGGTTGAGCCTGAGTCTGTTTCTCCCCATCCAGATCCGTACGGCCTCCAGGCACCAGGACATCACTTCAAGGGCATCATTGGGGTGATCTGGGGTGGAGATGTACAGCTGAGTGTCATCAGTGTACTGATGGTACTTCACCCCGAAACCACGGATGATCTCACCCAGCGGCTTCACATAAATGTTGAACAGAAGGGGCAAGAGGACCGACCCCTGTGGCACCCCATATATAAGGGGCCTCAGGGTCGACCTCTGCCTCCCTGTCAACACAGACTCGGACCGGTCAGAGAGAAAGGAGGAGAACCACCAGAACACAGTGCCCCCCACCCCTAACTCTTCCAACCGGTGCAGCATGATACCATGGTCGATGGTATCAAAAGCCGCTGAGAGATCTAATAGGGCCAGGACAGAGGAGCAACCCCTGTCCCGAGCCCTCCAGAGATCATCAACCAATGCGACCAATGCCGTTTCCGTGCTGTATCCAGGCCTGAAGCCCGACTGGAATGGATCTAGATAAGCCAATTCATCCAGGTACTGAGGAAACTGTCACGCTACCACACTCTCAACAACCTTCGCAACAAAGCGAAGGTTGGAGACTGGATGATAATTAGCCAACTCTGCCGGGTCCAGGGAAGGCTTCTTGAGGAGAGGCCTCACCACCGCCTCCTTCAAGGCAGCGGGAAAGACACCCTCACTCAAGGAAGCATTTATAATCCCCTGGGGCCAGCATTGTGTAACCTCCCGGGAGGCCAGCACCAACCAGGAGGGACACGGGTCCAATAAACATGTGGCCGCACTCAGTCTGCCCAGTATCCTGTCCACATCTTTGGGAGTCACAGGAACAAACTCTTCCCAGATAATATTCTCAAGACCTGCCTCCATCGTCCCTCCTGAATCTACCCAGTCAGAGTCCAGGTGTTCCCGAATCTGAGCGATTTTGTCATAGAGATATTGTACAAAGTCCTCGGCTCTACCCTCCAAGGGGTCCTCCTGCGCTCCCTGAAGGAGCAGGGAGTGGGTCACCCTAAACAGGGAGGCTGGGCAATTATCTGATGATGCAATAAGAGTGGAAAAATAATTACATTTTGCCACTTTTATTGTCACCAGGTAGGTCCTAATATGAGACCTTACCAGTGTTCGGTCGGATTCAGAACGGCTGGCCCTCCAACTGCTCTTCAGACGTCTTTTCCGGCGCTTCATCTCCCTCAGCTCCTCAGTGAACCAAGGATCCAGGTGAGACTGGCGCCGGGTCAGAGGCCGCAAAGGCACGACCCGATCTAAAGCTCCAGCGGCCGCCCTATCCCAGGCGGCCACTAGGTCTTCAGTCGAGCCGTGAGCCAGAGCCTCAGGGAATGGCCCAAGCTCTGTCTGGAACCTATCCAGATCCATCAGGCGCCTGGGGCGGAACCATCTCCTTGGTTCCACCTCCCTGCGGTGGGGTGTGGCGGTTCGAAGGTCAAGGCGAAGGAGGGAGTGATCCGACCATGACAAGGGCTCAATCACTATATCCCCTATCTCAAGATCACTCAACCACTGACCAGAGACAAAAACCAAGTCCAGCGTGTTTCCCCCCATGTGAGTAGGGCCATGAACTAACTGGATCAGGTCCATGGCTGTCATGGAAGCCATGAACTCCCGAGCCACCTCAGACGCCTCACCGACGGATGGCAGGTTAAAATCCCCCATGACCATAAGTCTGGGGGTATCAACCGCCACTGCGGCTATAACGTTGAGCAGCTCGGGCAGGGTTGCCACCACGTGGCAGAGAGCCAGGTATGTAACCAGAAAGCCCATCTGCACCCCATGACCCCACTTCACAAGGAGGGAAACACATCTGGCCGTCTGAGGAACAGTGGCCTCCCTCAGACCAAGACCTTCTTTAATGACAACCGCCACCTCCCCGCCCCTCCCCTGTGACCTCGGCTGATGAAATGCACGAAAACTGGGTGGGCACATTTCAACAAGGCCCCCTCCCTCCTGGCCCAACCAGGTCTCCATAATACCTGCCAGGTCCGCTCCACCCTCCTGAACAAGATCGCAAATGAGGCTTTGTTTACCACAGACCTGGCATTGCATAGCATCAACCAAAGGCCTAGGGCCTGAGGGACTGTGCAACCTGGGGAACGAGAGGAGCATTGGAGTGTTTGCATAAATTTACGTAACTCCATCATCTCGGAAGTTTTCTGCATTCTGCCGCTGAGGGACTTGGTGCTGGCTGCGTAAATTTCTTCATTTCTACTTCTCCAAAAACTTAATGTAAATAATTGATAATCCACTTATGGTTTAATTATAATCCAAATGTCTAATTCAATAATTGAATTAGTAGGCATAAAATTAGAAAAAAAAAGTAAAAAATCTCAAATCATCCCTTCCCTTCAAAAATATAAAGAAATTTTTTTTAAAAAAAACAAGCTAGAAGGGGGGGTAGAAAAGAAAAAGTTGTAATCCAACTGTTTCAAAGGGGAAAAAAATAAAAAGCAGAATCTTAAAATCAAAATCAAAAACAAGAGTCCATAAAAGGATCAGTTTGGTAAAGACTAAAAAGAAAATAAAAGTTAAAAAAGCAAAAGTTTCTTCTGACTCTTCAAGTCTCAATCCACAGGAAAGTAATACTTAAAAAAACCAATTCTATTGAGTTCAATAAAAAAATCTCCAACCAAAAAAGCGAGAAAAATAAAAAATAAAAAGACAAACCCAAAGACTTTTTTTTTATAATTCTCAAAGCAAAACTAAACAACCCAGAAAAGAAAAGAAAAAAAATAAAATAAAAAGTTACAGTCCACAAGGCCAATATGAAAAAAAAAAATCCAAAACACGTTTAAAGTCTAATCTCTCCACTCTCCACAGCTGTTCTATTATCTTCTTAGTCAAAATGTCAATGTTGTTAGGTTTTCTTTAAAATATATATATCTTTCTTTGCTTTTTCTTCTGCCACTAGATGGCACTGCAGGTTAACTTTCCGCCTTAACTCAACACTTCCAATACTTTCACTTCTTTAAACAAAGTATCGTTTAAGCAATCAGCATTGTAACAGTCCATTAAAAAAAAAGTAATCCATTCAGTTATTCAAAACTTTAATGTCCAAATATCCAATTGTTTTTAAAGTCTCCAAGTCGTCTTTTTTTTTTTCAGTAAAAATTTAATAAAAGAAAGTTTAATGGGCTCTCAGTCACGTGTTCCTTGCTGCCCCAATTTTCCAGATGTGGGTGCGAGTACACACCCGCACCCCCTCCTCACTCTCAGCCACTCTTCTCCACCCTATTGATCTTCCAGGTAGTTTTAAGAGAAACTTTCAAAATGATAAAGTTAAGTCAATCTCACCTTGATGTCACAGGCTGGCTCTTTACTTTCTCTTCTGTTATGGCCATCCCAGCTTTTTAGCGACTTCTTGGTCGCTTTCCCACAGTGTCCGATTTGAGGAGCTTCTTCTAGTCTTTCCAGGGAGTTTTCAGTCCCCCTGGATCGACCAGTATGTGCTCCTCTTGTTGGTTGTCCCTACAGGATGACTTAGGTCACAAAGGACCCTCGGACAACGGGGATATTGACTACTCTTTGGAAGCCTCCGCAACGCTGGCCACACCCTCCCTAATCTGTTTAGTTCTTGTTTAGTTTTTAGTTCTCCCCTTTCATTTAGTATGTCCTTGTATCTTATGATTTTTTTCTATATTTATGACATTTGGGTGTATTTATGACATTTGGGTGCCTCCATTGTAGAAAACCAAACTGGTATTTTCAGATAATGTTGCTCTTTGATTTTGGTCCATACTAGCAGTAATGTCTTCCTAATGTAGTGCCTCTGGACATAGCTATGTATCTCACCCTTCTCGTACCATAAAAAGGCATGCCATCCCAATTGCAAGTCATGACCCTCCAGTGTTAGTAATCTTGTATTCCTCAAATTAATCCACTCTTTCACCCACGTAAGTGCCGATGCTTGGTAGTATAGCTCCCAATCCGGAAGACCAAAACCTCCTCTACTCTTAACATCTTGTAGCATTTTTACTTTTATTCTTGCTTTTTTACCTTGCCGTACAAATTTTAATATTATCTTATTTAATTCTTCAAAATATTTCCCCCCAGCTTTATTGGGATTGTCTGAAACAGGTACAATAATCTCAGCTGGATATTCATCTTAATTGTAGCTATTCTACCCAATAGGGACAATTGTAAGTTTTTCCAATTTTCCAAGTCCGTTTTAAATTGTGCTTTCAGTTTATCGTAGTTATCTTCTTTGAGAGATACACATCTTGCTGTTAATTGGACTCTTAAATATTTAACTTTCTTTACAATCTACATGTTCATCATTCTTGTAAATTCTCTCTTCTGTTTATCTGTAAAATTTTTAACCAATATTTTCGTTTTCTCTTTGTTTATTTTCAGTCCTGCAACTGCACCATATTCTTCTATCTTTGCAATTAATTTAGGTTCTGTTTCCTGTGGATCTTCTAGAATAAACACCAGTTCATCAGCGAATGCCTGTAACTTGTACTCCTCCTTCTTTATTCTCATGCCTTTTATTTCACTATCTTGTCTAACGTTTCTACCTAACAACTCTAAGGTTAATATAAATAACAATGGGGATAAAGGACAGCCTTGCCTTGTACCTTTCATTATATTAAAGCTCTCAGTCATATCACCATTTATAATCACCTTTGCTGTTTTTTTATGGTATAGTGTCTTAATCATACTAATAAATGTCTCTCTGAAGTCCATATGTTTTAATTGTAAGAACATAAACTGCCAACTCAAATTGTCAAAAGCTTTCTGTGCGTCAAGAAAAATCAATGCCATCTGCTTTCCATATCAGTATTTGGGAGCGCGCCCCCACTACCTATGAGAGGTGGCATGCTCCGGCCCTTCTGGTTCTGTCCAACCGCCCGGGGGTTTGAGGGAGAGGGCCCCTGGGCTTAGGCTGGTTTACTTTAATGCCAGGTCTGTGGTTAACAAAGCTCCCCTCATCCATGAGTTGATTGAGGAGGAGAACACAGACCTGGCTTGCATTACGGAAACCTGGTTGGGCTCGGAGGGAGGGGTCCTTCTGACTGAACTTTGCCCACCAGGTTTTTGGGTGTTACACCAGCCGAGGGCCCAGGGTAGGGGTGGGGGGGTGGCGGTTGTTATCAGGGAGTCCTTTGGACCGCGGGAGGTCACTTTTCCTCAGAAAATGTCTGAGTCTGAGTCCCTTCTCATGAGATGGGGTCCGCAAGGCCAGTTGGGCCTGTTGATTATGTACCTATCACCCAGCTGCATATCAACAGCCCTGCCCCGGGCTCCTCAATGCTCTCTCGGGGTTGGTGGTTGAGTTCCCTAAACTTATTGTTTTGGGGGACTTCAATCTGCCCTCCCTGGGTGGAGCGTTGCGGGTGGCCCGGGAGTTCACGACTACCATGGCAGCCATGGACCTGACTCAGATTATTCAGGGCCCGACTCATGAGGGGGGGCACACCCCCGATCTTGTTTTTATCTTGGAACAGTGGCGTGATGAGCTCGGTGGGGGAGCACCAGTCATTCATCCCCTGTCATGGACCGATCATCATCTCCTGTGGCTGGGCTTCCATGAGGTCAAACCCCCCCGCTGGGATGCGGGACCTACCATCTGGTTCCGCCCCAGGCACCTGATGGAGCCAGAAAGGTTCCAGACGGAGCTTGGGACAATACCTCTCTCTCTCTCCCACGCACAGGTCGAGGCTCTGGTGGATGCCTGTCGTACCTTTGCGGCCTCTGACCCGATGCAGATTCTGGTTGGCTTCTTGGTTTACGGAGGAGCTCCGGGTGATGAAGCACTGTAGAAGAGGCCTAGAGAGCGGTTGGAGATCTAGTCGTTCCAAATCTGTCCGTTTCCAGTTGAGATCGTTCACACGAACTTATCTGCTGGTGATAGAGGTGGCAAAGCAGGCACATTTCTCCGCCCTCATCACATCCGCAGATAATCACCCAGCTGCCCTGTTCAGGGTCTCCCGCTCCCTTCTGAATTGGAGGGCAGGGGAGGATCCTTTGCAGGGACGTGCCGAGGAGTTTAGTCAGCATCTGCTGGATAAGATCGCTCAGATTCGGGGCAGTCTGGACTCTGACTGGGCAGGGTCAGACGGTGAGGAGACAGCTGGTCTTGTGATTTGGGAGGAGTTCAATCCTGTCACCCCTGATGAAGTGGACAGGATTATGGGGAGGCTGAGTGCCACCACATGTGTACTGGACCCGTGTCCCTCCTGGCTTGCCTATGCGGCCCGAGAGGTGACACGTGATTGGATCCAGGCAGTAATAATGGCATCTCTGGGGGAGGGGATCTTCCCCGCCGCCCTGAAGGAGGTGGTAGTGAGACCCCTCCTCAAGAAACCTGCCTTGGATCCAACCATATTGAATAACTTTCGTCCAGTCTCCAACCTTTGCTTTGTTGCGAAGGTTGTTGAGAGCGTGGTGGCTCGGCAGCTCCCGCTGGCCCTGGAGGAAAGACTACCTGGATCCATACCAATCGGGTTTCAGGCCGGGGTATAGCATGGAGACGGCATTGGTCGCACTAGTGGATGATCTCTGGAGGGCTCGGGACAGGGGACATTCTTCTGTTCTGGTCCTCTTGGATCTTTCGGCGGCTTTTGATACCATCGACCATGGTATCCTACTGCGACGACTCATGGGGTTGGGAGTGGGAGGCACTGTTTTATGGTGGTTCTCCTCCTATCTCTCGGGCCGTATGCAAGCGGTGTTGGCAGGGGGGGCAGAGATCGGCTATGAGGCCCCTCACTTGTGGGGTGCCCCAGGGGTCGGTTCTCTTGCCTCTCCTGTTTAACATCTATATGAAGCCGCTTGGGGAGATCATCCGTGGTTTCGGGGTGCGGTATCATCAATATGCTGATGATACCCAGCTTTTTATATCCACCCCGAACCAGCCTAGTGATGCCCTCGACGTGATATCCCGCTGCCTGGAAGCAGTACGGACCTGGATGAGGAGGAACAGGCTTCGACTCAACCCTGCCAAGACCAAGTGGCTGTGGGTACCGGCATCTCGGTCCAATCTAGACATTCCATCGTTGACCATCGGAAGTGAGGTGTTACCCCCTGTGGACAGGGCCCGCAACCTGGGTGTCCTTCTGGATTCACGGTTGTCTCTGGAAGATCATGTAGCAACCATGACCAGGGGGGCATTTGCTCAGGTTTGCCTTGTGCGTCAGCTGCGCCCTTACTTGGACCAAGATGCCCTACGCACCGTTACTCATGTGCTGGTCACCTCCCGTCTCGATTACTGCAACGCTCTCTACCTAGGGCTGCCCATGAAAACCACTTGAAGGCTTCAACTGGTGCAGAATGCGGCTGCGCGGGTTGTGATGGGAGTGTCCCGACACTCTCATGTTACATCCCTCCTGCGTGGCCTGCATTGGCTACCGGTTGCCCTTTGGGTGAGGTTCAAGGTGCTGGTTATCACCTATAAAGCCCGTCATGGCTTAGGCCTGGGATACTTGTCAGACCCCCTGCAGCCAGCAACAATCTCCAATCGCCCGGTGCGTTCCCACAGACAGGGCCTCCTCAGGGTGCCGTTGGCCAGACAATGTTGGCTGGCGACCCCCAGGGGGAGAGCTTTCTCTGTGGGCGCACCCACCCTTTGGAACCAAATTCCCTTGGAGCTCCAGATGGCCCCTGACCTTCGCTCGTTCTGCCGTGATTTGAAGACCTGGTTGTTTTGTAGCCTGGACTGATGGGGGGCCGGGGTTCTTAATAGTTTTTAAATTGATTTTAGACTGTTTAATTCGGACTTTTAATTTCATTGTTTTAATGTCATTGTGTATTTTACTGTTGTGAACCGCCCTGAGTCCATTGGAGATAGGGCGGCATATAAATCGCATTAAACTTAAACTTAAACTTAAACTTTCCGGGGTGCGTCTCATAGTATTCCAGTGTATTTAGGATCATCCGCATATTGTTTTTAATTTGCCTTTTGGGTAAAAATCCATTCTGATCTATGTCAGCGAGTTAAGTTGCATTTTTTCATCGCTGCCATAATCAAAGAGATAAAGGAAAAAAAAACCGGAGCGAGCAGTGCAGTTTGAAATTTAGTGCTTGGCATTTGAGATATGTCCTTCTCCCCCTCCCTTAATAGATAGGGTTACCCAGGTGATGAAGGGAGGGGGACATTCCTGTGATCTGAAGCAGTTGGCAGAAGAGACTGACTTGGAAGATGGCCAATGGGCATTGAGATATTGTGAGGCAGAAGGGGAGGGGTTTGGTTTTGGAGAATCAGTTTTGGCTGCATATGAGTTTAGGTCGGATCGTAAATTCTTTAATAAATGAGAGATTCATCAAAGACTTTGTGTTTGAGAATGAAATTTATTTGAGATTACGCCGAAACCTGACAATCTACATGTATAAAGTCATTCAAGAATCTTTTCAGTCTTCTTGCAATTATTGAGGCATAGATTTTATAGTCTACATTTAACGATGATATCGGTCTATAGTTTTTTATTTGTAGTAAATCAGAGTCTTCCTTAGGTATCAGTGTTATAATTGCCACCATCCATGTTTTGGGAATCTTTGCTTCAAACAATGCTTTGTTGTAGACTTCAAGTATAAATGGACCTAAGGTGTCTTGTAAGTACTTATAAAATTCTGCCGGTAAGCCATCTGGTCCTGGTGTTTTGTCATTTTTTTTGCCTTTTAATTGCTTCTGTTAATTCCATCATTGTTATTCTTTCCTTCAACATTGTCTTCACTTCTTCCGACACTTTTGGTAAGTTGTCTTCTTCCATATATTGTTTAATTTTATTTTCTAGTATGTTTTCTTTACTGTATAGTTTTTCATAAAATTCTTTTATTATTTTTTTCTTATCTTCATTTTTGTGTTGAATTGTACATGTCTCATCTCGCAGTTTATGTATCAATTTCTTTTCTTTCTCTTTTTTACGTCTGAATGCCAACCATCTCCCCAGCTTGTTTGCATTTTCAAAAAAGTTCTGTTTGGCTGCTTTAATTTTTTGTGCCAGTTTCTCTTTCTCTAAAATGTTTAATTCATGTTTTACTAATTCCATTTGGTTTTTACCATTTAGTTTTTGTGGGTCTCTCTGTAATTCCAATTCGAGTCTTTTATAGTCTTCTTCTAATCCCTTTCATCTTTTCTTCTTCTCCTTATTTTTCCTTCCCATATAGGAGATGACTAATCCCCTAAAATATGCTTTCGCCATATCCCATACATTTTGCAGGGACGTTTCTCCATTTTTATTCTTTTAAAAAAAGAAATCCATTTCCTTCTCCATTTTTGTATAAACTCTTTATCTTTCAGTGCTGACTGCTTTAATGTCCATCTTGGTTTTCTTATTTGTCCTTTCCATTTAGCTTTTATTGAATTATGGTCTGCCCAAATACTTGACTCCACTTCTACTTCTTGTATATTCTCTTGAAATTCTGATGACATCCATATCAATTCTCAGCCATGATTTATGCATATTTGAATAGAAAGTGTATTGTTTTTTCTCCGGTTTTGATTCTCTCCAAGCATCTTTAATTCCTATTAATCCCTCCGTCATTTTGAAAAAGGTCTTTGGTAAGGTTCTCCTAGCTTTTTGGTCTGCTTTACTACTTTTATAGTCTAATTTTACATCGACAATTGCATTGAAATCTCCCACAATACAAATGTTATTGTACTCTGTTTCTATAATTTTCTTATGTAGTTGTTCATAAAAGACTTCTTGCTTGGTATTTGGTGCATATATTACTGTTGTCGGTTTTGGAAGACAATTTTCTTTTTGCTTCTAAACTGCCACATATTTTAGCTGGGGAAGTTGGGAGGGGGTTGTTGTTGGAGCGGTAGAAAATTAGTCATAATAACATTCCGTATTCAAAGACTTTTGCCTGCATCTGATGGAGACTGCCTGAAGATTGTATCCGGTGGAGTGTGAAGAGTTGATTGGACAATGTGATGAACTTGTGGGTGTGGGGCAGGGCTGTGAACTCTTAGCTGGGTGGGGAAAACCTGGAAGCTTCAGATTCGGGTTTTCCCAGATGTGCCAACATGACATCTCTAATAAATTGGAACTTTGAGGAACCTCAGGCCTCAGAGCTTTATTTTGTTGGGGGTGTTCCTTGGAACCCTGACAACTGTTAATAGTGTTCATTTAAAATTTATCATTACTTCTACCATCAGAATTCTCCCCTCTTCATCTTTGTAGATTTGTTTTGATTCTATTGATTCTTTGATGAAGAGGGCCACCCCTCTTTTTTTCTGCTGTGCTAATGAGGCATATAGTTTCCCTATTTTAGGGTTTTCCAAAAGTTTATAATGGTTATTTTTAATGTGTACTTCCTGGAGACAAATCAAATCTAAGTTCAATTTTTTTAAAAAAATCCTTTTCGCTGAAGAGTTCAATCCGTTAACAGTAATTGACATTAAAGTAATTTCTTCTTCCATCTTTTTACTTGTAAATAGGTCTAATTGTTCTAGTGGTTCTTATTTCTCTCTGTTCTTTTGCTCTAACTCCTTCCTTTTCCACTCTTTCTTTTTTCTCCATTTCACTCTCTTTTAACTGTAGTGGTTCCTCTCCAACCAATACTTCTTGTCTCTTATCTGTTTTATCTCTTTTCTCATTCTCTTCCTCCATGGTTAAGTGTTGATCATCAAATTCAATTGCCTTGTCTATTGAAACTAACCTTTATCTCTTCTCATGCCAAGTCACCAATAAGCCTTCAGGTATCAACCATCTGAAGTGTACATCATATTTAATCAATTTTCTTGCCAAAAATTAGTATTCTCTTCTTATATCTCGCACTCTTCTCAGTATCTGTTTTAAAATCATTATTTCTCTCCCTTTATACACCATTGGCTTTCCTTTAGCTTTTTGAAGTATTTCCATTCTTGTTTATTCCTCTTTGCATAACCTGTGTGGACCTGAAAAATTTCATCCATCTCCGATAATGCCTCCTGCTTGCTCACTTCCAGGATTTAAGCCAACAACTCTGCCATTTTATCGGGGAGGTCTTCCCCCTTCTCTTCTTCTATATTTTGGAATCTTAGGAAGTATTCAGCCTTTTCCATCTCCAAGGATATTATCGAGGCCTCCAGGCTCTTGTCCACCTGAGTTAATCTCTGGTCCATTTCCACCACCTTTTTCTCAGTTTGTTCTGATTTTTCCTCTACTTCTTTAATTCTTCGTTCTTTATCATTATTTGTTGGATATTTTCTACTTTATCATCCATTTTTTGTATTCTTTCATGTAGTTTAGTCATTGACTCCTGTATTGATTGAAATATCGCTTTTGTTTCTGCCTGCATTATGTTTCTTTCCTGCAGCAAAAATTTATCCAAGGATCTCTGGCTTGCCGGATTTGGGGCAGCAGATGATGTTGCTGAAGAGGAAGCCAAAGTATTTTTCTTCATCTTTCAATATTAACACATAGGATACACAATAACTTCACAACACACTCCCAACTATTCCACTGTTCCCTCCCAGTTGCCTCCCAACTTCAACAACCTTTTTATAATCAAACTCTCACTACTAGATTCCTCTATCAGTCTTTTTACCACTTCTGTCCAGTTAGCCTATAATATATCAGTTCAAAAAGTACTTTTAAGTATGGTTTTTCACCCTTCTTCTCTTCTTTTTTATCACAATGTTATATAGAAATAGAATATGGATATGAGTACTAATTACTTTCCTAAAGTCCACAAAGTCCAAGATATGCCTCTAAAAGATTTTATAGGACAAACCAACATATCTCTCCCAAATCATCTTTGATTCTTCTTCTCTTCCTCTTTAGTAAATAGGCTATCAAAGTTTATTTGTAATTCACTTAGGCCCATGTATGTCCCCAACAATCTTTCACAGAATATCCCAAGAGTTCTTGTAAAACTATTTTAGTCTCTTCTTCTCCTTCTACAGTTATGATATCAAAGATTAAATGTATTCCACCAAAGTAATTTATACTCTGGTCCAATTTGGCAAGTCTTTGTAGCTTCCAAAATTCTGGGTTTTAAAAGTCTCAAGGGAAAGCAGGAAGGAACAAAAGAAGGGAAAAAAGAAAAAAATCCAAAGGCATTCTATTCAGAATGTTCCCAGCAGCAGCCTGCTTGCTTATTTATTATCTGTTAGAGCCCGAGAGCTGCTAATTTTGCACTGTCATAGTTCTTCCACTCTCTGCTCCAGCCTTCCAGACTAAACAAATTGCACGTGTCAGAAGGTTGTTCTTATTTCATTTACTGTAATCCACATTCCAAGTTCATGTCTATTCAAAAGTCCTTTCACTTCTTAAATGCTTTCTCTGCCAACAGGTACCAGTAGATGGCGCACTTGTTCTTAATACCTTAGTCTCTTTTTTCTATCTCTTCCACAATTCCTTGTAACAAAATAATAATTTCTTCTATGTCCTTTTTGTTAATGACTAATGGCCTCTTCACCACCAAATCCGGAGGTGGAACATTTACAATCCCACCTCCTTTTCTTTAGTCTCACTCTCAATTATATCCAGATTTGAGGGAGAGGCAAGTCTTTTCTTTTAAAGCAGAGTTCAGAAAAATCTCATCTAGAGCAAACACACCGCATGATGCTCTTCTTTTAACTTTCCGGTCTGGCTTCTAACAGCTCATAATGGCCATCTATCACTCCTTGCCAGTCTGAGAGGTTTTCCTCTGTTCCCACAGGGTTTTGTGGTCTCCCTGTGGTTCGCAGGGTATCCTCTCTTCTTCACCCACCCCTACAGGGTTAGCTAGGGTCTCTATGGACCTCTGGGCGGGGGGATTTTGACATTTTTCTGGGTGGACCTGTCTAAGTGTCTTGGGGAGTAATAATTCTACCGTTACTGGGTTGATGATTCTAGTGATTGGGAAAGGTCCTATGAATTTGGGTCCCAATTTCTTTGAGGGTGTAAGGATTGTAGGAATTTTGTGGACAGGTAAACCTTATCACCTATTTTGAATGGGTTTGGTTCTGCCCTTTTGTCAGCTTGGGCTTTAAAAGCGGCTGTAGCCTCATTCAGGGCTAGTCTCACTACTGGCCAGATGTTTTGTAGCTGTTGTATCCACTCTTTAAGGGAGGGTATGGTTGGTTCCTCTACTGGTAATTCTGGCATTGGGATGAAGTCCTGGCCAGTGGCAACTCAAAATGAGGTGAACCCAGTGCTAGAGTGCACAGAGTTATTATAGGCAACTTCTGCAAAAGGCAGGAGGTCAGTCCAGTTATCCTGTTGATAGTTAATAAAGCATCTTAAATATTGTTCCAGAACTGAATTCAATCGCTCTGTTGATCTGTTAGTGTGAGGATGATGACTAGAACTTAGGCCCTGGCCGGTTCCGAGAAGGTCCAAAAAGGCCTTCCAGAACTTTGAAGTGAATTGGACCCCCTCGATCAGATATTATCCTTTATGGGGCCCCATGTAGTTGATAGATATGCTGCAGGAACAGTTTGGCGAGTGCCTTAGCAATGCGGATTTTTTGGCAGGGAGTGAAGTGGGCCTGCTTGGAGAAAAGGTCTGTTACGACCCAGATAACAGTATTTGTTAGAGTTTGCAGCAATCCAACCAGCACACAAGTAAAGAATTCAGCAGTGTTCATTTATATAAGAAACTTCTTTATATACAATACCATACAGCAGAAGCCAAAACCAGAACTCAGAATCCAGAAGTACAGAATCAATAATCACAGAAGCTATATATTACAGAGGCTATAGAATCACAGAAGCACTCATATATATACAGATCAGTGAACCTAAGCCACATCCAGGCTCCGAGCCATCTGGGTCACCAAACAGTCCCCATTGGCTGACCTGTTACCATGTCTATTCCAGTTCATGAATACATCTTATATGCTCGCACTCCTCCCTTTATGACTGGAATAGACATAAAACCGAATAAATTAATATTCTTCCCATGGTGTACGCCACCCAATGGCTTGGTCATTATATCTGCCAGATTGTCCCCTGAAGCAAGCTAATTAATTTACATTTGATGGCTTCTTTTACATTACAGTATTTAATATCCACATGCTTGCTTCTATTCTTTACTCTGTCACCTGTTGCCATTTTAATGCAAGCAGCATTATCCTCAAACACCATTACAGCTTCAGTTACTTTTATGTTTAAATCTTTTAACAGCTGTACGTACCAAGTTACCTCTGAGCAAAGCTCAGACAGAGCAATAAATTCTGCTTCTGCCATAGAAATGGCTACAGTTGTTTGTTTTCTGGACTTCAAACCAAATAAAGTCCCTCCAAACAATACCACAATCCCAGAATTAGACTTTCTGGCTTTTACATCATTGGCATAATCACTGTCAACATAACATTTCAATTTTAATTCTTCAGAGACCTGTATTTGAAGACCCAAATTCACAGTTCCCTTCAAATACCTGAGAATCCTTTTTATACCCAACCCAATTGTGTTGGTGCAGCAGTAAAGTGACTTAAGATGCTTACTGCACAAGCTATGTCAGGTCTGGACCACTGTGACAGATATAACAAGCTCCCTATTGCTGACTGATATATCTCTTGATCACAGGCTTCACTTTTGTCCTCACCCAAATTGTTGTGAAAATCTGTGCTCATAGATGTTGGAGCAGAATTAATCCTTCATGTTGTAGCGCTCCAACAGCTGTTCAATGTTCCTTCTTTGACTGAAAACATAACCACCTTTCTCAGTTTTTTGTATCTTTACACCAAGATAGTTTTTTATTTCTCCCAAATCTTTTAATTCAATTTTTTCTCTAATTGATTAGCAAATTCCTTTTTCTGTGACAGATCTTTTGCAATGAAACAGAGATAAACTACAAATGCTAATAAGCTTGGTGCTTGAATCTTGTAAATTTGTTCCTCTAATTCTGCATTGAGGAATGCTGTGTTTATATCAAAATGCCAAATTTTATGTCCACATGCCGCTGCCAACGCTAGTGCCAGTCTTATGCTTTAAACTCTTTACGGTTGGCGTGAATACCTCATCATAGTGCACATTTTTCCTTTGTGAAAAACCTTGTGCCACTAATCTTGCCTTATATTGGACCTCATTGTTGGGTAATACTTTCTTTTTGTACACCCATTTACATCCTACGGCTTTGCAACCTTCTGGCAAAGTCATAGATGTGAACACTTTATGTTCATTCATGGATTTCATTTCTTTGTCCATGGTTTCTTTCCACTTTACTTGTTCAATTTTGGGTAATTTCCTGATAGTTTCTTGGCTCATACCACACATTACACACCTTAACTTTACCAGCACAATACCTGTCAGGTGGAATCCCATTATTCCATCACTCTGACCTGCATGGCATTGACTACTCTTGTGTTTCAACCCTCTCTTGCTTCATATCCGAGTCATCATCTTCTCCTGACTCCTTTTCTTGCTTTTTTCAGTTTCTCCACCCTGAATGTTGACACCATCACTACGTGAGTTACTGTCACTAAGTGGGTCACCATCACTAAGTGGATGATTCCATAAATTGGCATCAATTCTGTTCCAATTTTGCTCTGCAAAGCTCGCAGACCTGGAAATGACTATTCTTTTGCTCCCATTGCTAAAGCGATAGTTCTTTGAGCCAGGCTCATAGCCCATAAACCTGAGCTTTCTAGCCTTTGGTTGACCTTTTCTTCTGATTGCTTTTGGAATATGCACCCATGCATTGCTTCCAAACACCCTTAAATGTGCCAGAGATGGCTTTCTCCCATATAGCACTGCATATGGAGTATTATTAATAGAGGAACTACACAACCTATTGATTAAATAATTAGCAGTCAACCCAATACGACCTGCTCAGACCAGAATCCTCCAGCAGTGAGTCCTTCATTGTTTGTAAAACACCATTCCGTCTCTCAACCACACCATTCTCAGCTGCTGTGTACGGATTTGTGTGTCTGTGTTTTATTCCTAACTGTCCCAACAACTATTGAAAACTTGCTGACATGAATTCTGAACCTCTGTCAGTTTGCAGCTGACATACCTGTTGTTTATATCTCCTTTCTACGAAGCTTACGCATTGCTTAAATTTCTGTAGCACCTCTATTTTACTCTTTAGTAAATAGCAGAATCCAAATCTGCTGTAGTCATCTACAATGACCAGTGGATACCTTGCCCCTCCCAAACTGGCTTGCATTGGCCCAACCAAATCTGCATGTACCAGCTCTAGAGCTCTTGTTGTCTGCCTTGTGCTACTTTTGCTTACTGGGAATGCCTTGGACTTTGATGATTTACATACTGCACAGTCCAATGATGCCTTACACCCTTTTAAATTTAACCCTTCTCCAAACTGTTGCATCTTTTGCAAAACTCTGAAGCTGGCATGGACAAGCTTTCTATGCAAGAGATGAACACATGAATCATGTTGTGCCACATTTCCAAATGTTTGGGCACATTGAACCTTTTGTACCTGCAACACATAAAGATTATCCTCTTTTATGCCCTGTGCACATACACTTACATTTCTCTTTATGAGACACTTCCCATTTACAAATGTGGTCTCAAAACCTTGTTTGTCTAGACTAGAGACATTCAGTAAATTATGCTCCATTTCAGGCACACACAATATGTTACTAAACCTTTCCTCTAGATATGGAATCAGCACACTGCCTTTTCCAATGACTTTAGCCTTCTGGCCATTTGCCAAGGCTACTGCATCTTCTCCAGCTGGATCCATTCTGAAAAACAATTTAGAATTATTAACAATTGTTTGACTAGCCCCACTGTCTATTAACCATTTGTCTCTGCTATTACAATAGCTAACTTTTGCAACAGCAGCCTGTCCATGTGTTGTATCTTTTCTTTGTAAACAGTCTTTATTTAAATGAGTCTTATCACCATAAATGAAACACCTCTGGTGTTGCTGTCCTGTTTCTTGCTTTTTTGAAAAACTTTGCTGGGCTGTAATCTGATCTCTGCAGACATCCTGTCTGTTGCTTTTCTCTCTCTGCTTCTTGGGCCGCCACTTCAGAAATTCCTCCTCGTGGCTTTTTCTAAAATGGCATTTGTTTTCTTCAGAAAGCAAACAGACTTTAAGGGCTTCCATTCGTAAGTCCTGTTCTGGTTTGCATTCAAAAACAGCTGAAACAATGCCCCACGTTTCATCAAGACTATTTAACACCAACAGTACCTTCTGAGACTCAGGAATCTGCATGCCACGCTGTTCCAACTCAATAAATAAAGTTTGCACTTGCAGCAAATGCTTCTGCACATTCTCTTCTTGAATCCGCGGGGAGGTTTCCCCAAGGGTTCGAATGCTGGGAGAGCATTGCAAGCGTGATGAAAGAATTTGCGATTGAAGCGAGCTGCTTGTTGTGGCCCGTCAGTGGCCTGTGCAGCTAGTAGCTGATTCCAACAGCGAGGAGGCTGGTGTGGTGCTGTGCCAGCAGCCTGTGCAGCTGGCACTCGAGTCAGACAATGAGGAGGCTGGAGAAGATGTGGTGCCAGAGGCGGGGATTCAGCCAGGGCCTTCAGAACCTCCAGAAGCTCCCATAAGTGAAGAGGAAGAAGAGGAGGAGCCTTTTCTTGATGCATGGGCGCGCAGAGCTGCCAAAAGGCAGGAATGGCTCCTCAGGAGGAGGTCGCCTTGAGAGTAAGGCTTGGGGCTAATTGGCCACTCCCTTAGCCTATTTAAGGAAGGATGATGACTGAGGCAATTTGCAGGGAACAACTTCGTTCACTCTCCTTCGCGTCTTGATCTTAGTTCTCTTATCAGTTTCCTGCAAATTGCTTCTGGGCTTTCTGCCAACCATAGTAAGATTACGATTATTTATTCTTTGGATTCTTGTAGGCTGTTAAGAAAGTTAATTAACAGCCTTTGTTTGAAAAAGACTGATTTAATTTAGTAAACTAAGGTTTGTACAGACTTTGTGTGTGCTGCGTTCTTTGGGGTCCGTAGCTGGGGCAGAACACTGCGTGAAAGCAAGGTTCCTTTATTTTCGTTTCAGGAAGACGAATCCAGCGACTGCATGAACTAGCGTTCCTGGGTGAGCCGACCCCGACCTGTGGTGAGTATACTGTTTTTATACTTTTCCTTTAATGAAGTTCTTTTTGTTTTCCCCTTTACTATTGTGTTCTTTTTGTTTTGTGAGTGCGCTTCTCAATGCTTCTGTCTTTGTTATGTTTCTGTCCTATAGGCGTTTTCTCTGGGTGGGGACGCACTCCGGTACTTCTAATGTATTTGTTCCTGATTTAATCTTAGCCCTGAGCTGATCAATATTTTGTTATCTCCTTGACCTTCTATTGTCTTGTGTCTCAACTGATTCTCCCTGCACGTCCTAGTCTTTTGTCTATAGTTTGTTCTTAATAGCCTCGATACTCTTTTTTTTTAAATTTTTTTTTCAAACAAAAACAACATAAAAGCATCATCCTTTCAAACAATTACAGACAGTGTTTCGGTCGGTTAAAATCCTTTCGTGCTCCCAACATCTTCAAAATATCAATATATGACACATGTGTCTTTTTTTAAAAAACTTTATTGAATTTTATATACATACATAAAATAACATTTCTATTAACATCGGATATGCAGTGTTTATACATATGTACGTAGTAAATACCTTGTGTCACTTATGCTATTTGTTGCTGTTTGTTTAACGCACCTTTTACTCCTTCTTTGGTTTTATCATTCATCCATTCATACCACCTTTTCCACGCAGTATAATAATCTGAGTTCTCATCGTTATTTATTTCATGGGTTAATTTACTCATCTCTGCGCACTCCAGTATTTTCTTAATTATAAGTTCTGGTGGCAGGGCTTTCTCTTTCCAGTATTGCGCATAGGCCAGTCTAGCAGCTGTGGTTATGTGTATTATTAGGTGGATCTTTTTCTTTCCATACCCCTTCTTTACTATTCCCAGGAGAAATATTTCCAGTGTCAATTCAATATCTTCTCCAATTATTTTTTGTAACCATCTCCAAATTCTGCTCCAATATCTTTTCGCTTCGGGGCATGTCCACCACATGTGAAAGAAGGTGCCCTGACCATGGCCACATTTCCAGCAATTTGGGTGCATGTTGGGGAACATCTTTGCTAATCTAGCAGGTGCTAGATACCATCTATGGAGCATTTTGTATTGGTTCTCCTTATACGTCGCAGCTCTAGTCAATTTGTAATTTTTATTCCATGCCTCTTCCCATTCATTAAAATTTAAGCTATGTCCAATGTTTTTCTCCCATACTCTCAATTGATTTTTAGCTGTATCTTCAGCTCTGTCCTCATCTAATAAATAATTATATAATTTAGCCAGAACTTTTTTTCCTGTTCCCATCAAGATTTTATCTAATCCGTTATATCCACAATACCATTAAAATCACCTATTATACAGATTTTGTTATATTCCATTTTTCCTAACTGCTCATGAAGTTTTTTAAAGTACTCTCTCTGTTTTTTGTTTGGAACATAAATACCCACTAATAACATTTTGGAATTTCCTCTCGTAACTTCAATCATAAGAGTTCTACCCTTTGTATCGTTATATTTTAATTCTGCTTCAATTCCTTTTTTACATAAATTACTACCCCCCTCTTTTTTTTCTCTGCTAATGAAGTGAATGTTTTATCATATTTTGTATATTCTAGGCATTTGCCCTCATCCTTTTTTATGTGAACCTCCTGTAAGCAAATTATATCTACATTTTGTTTTACTAACTTTGTAAGTATCAACTTCCTCTTTTTACGATCATTTAGTCCGTTAACATTTATTGATATTAGTTTCAGGTCGTTCATTCCTATTTTCCTTATCTGGTTCTTAGTTCCTGTTTGTTCTTACGGCTCTTACTGGTCTTGTTTTTTTCCCCTTGGCTTCTTCTTCTGTCTTCTCCTCCGCGGTACCTTCCTTGGTATTCCATTGGTGTGAGGTTTCCTCTTCTGGATTTATTGCCTCTATTTCCTCTTTGCTGCTTTGTTCTTCTTCCGCACCTCTTAGCTGGTCGAGGAAAACTTGCGCCGTACTCAAACTGTCTATTTTTATTTTTCTCCCCTGCCAGGTGATTAACATCCCTTCTGGCAGGAGCCATCTAAATAATATATTCCTTTTATTCAGTTGTACCACTAAAAATCTATAGTCTTTTCTCACCTCCCTCACTCTTCTTGGCACCTGTTTTAAGATTATAACTTCTTTTCCTCTGTATGTTATTTGTCCTTCTCTCGCCATATTATACAGGATGTCTTTCACTTTTTTTCTCGTGAACCTAACGTGGACTTCCCTAGGGAGCCTATTCCTCCTTGCGTAATTTGTTTGTACTCTGTAGACGTCGTCTAACTCCCTAATGATCTCCTGCTTGTCTTGTTGGAGTACTTCCGCAATCAGTTCTGCCATCTTCTCTCCCAGGTCTTCCTCTTTGTCTTCTACAACATTTTGGAAACGTAGGTAAAACGATGCCCTGTCCATTTCTAATTGAATTAACGAGTCCTCAAGGTTCTTGTTTTGTATCGACAACGTCTGGTCCACCGTGTCTAATTTCTTCTCGTTTTGTTCTATTCTTTGTTCTGCCTTCTGGATCCTTTGTTCATTGTTAAATATTGAGACTTGAATCTTGTTCATCTTCTGGTCCAGTGCATGAATGTCCGTTTTTAATTCGGTATGATTGTTTGACATTTTTTCCTGCATGGCCATCATAGTTTCTTGTATTAGCATCAATGTTGATTGCATAGTTTGCAATGTTGGTGTTTCTATGGATTTTTCCATTTTGGATAGCCCTTCCGTTGATTTCTGAGTAGCTGGGGAGGTCATAGTTATGGTGGGATTTGAGGGTGTCTTTTTTCCAGTTTTCAAAATCGTTGATGACATGCTTGTCATTTCTTTCAGAATTATTTTTTGCTCTCTAATTCTTCTCTCAATGTTTCTCCAGATTATCATTCACTGGCTGCCACCTCTTTTGTCTGATATTATCTGTTATTTTCTATTACTAATGCCTTTTCTGATTTTCAGATATGGGAAAAATCAATTTATCATTCAATATTGATTTAACAGTCTAAGTCACTTCCAATCAATATCTTAGACAGGTATGACTTAGCTTGCAATATTAGTAATAAAGATTAATTTATGGTTTGTGATTAGTTTGTACTTAATTAATTTAGCAATTAATATTTAATTAATTGATAGAAATTGATTATACTTGTAAATGATTAATTCAGATCCTCTTAAAACACGATAATCTAGCCTTTCTTAGTAACTTAAACCACACTACTTCCTGAGTAAGGTACAATTGTAATCTATAACTTAATTTCCCTGTGTCCAACTTAATTTCTTAAAGTTAATTTCAAATACAAACTCTTATATAACTATATATAAATCAATTAATATAAATAAGTACTGTAAATGTGAGTAAATATAATTAAATAGTTAAATAGTTAAATATAAGTCTAATGGGCTGTATAAGAATATATATTATTTATGAGAAGAAGTCAAAAATTAATTGATATAAAAATTAACAGTTCTTGTTAATATTGATATTAATATTAATATATGAAAAAAGTTAGAATGCCAAAGAGAGGATTATCCAAGAAAAGGGAAAATATCAGACCCCTTGATTTCCTTCCCCCCCCTTTTTAAAAAGTGCAATGTTCTTTATTACTCAGTCTCCAATCTTCTCCAAGCCTTTCTTTTTCCCAGAGTCATTTATCAAAGTCAGTGCTCTATGGTGGTTCTCACTGCTAGATTGTCTCTATGCCAGTCCTTTCAGTTGTTGCTCTGTCAGGTCTCTATAATGGCTGCGCTTCCTGTTCTTCGGCACCAACAGGTAGAGTCAAATCTCCAACTTGCTCCACCCTCCGCTATTTTACTGCTGTAGACAACGAAAGGAAAAAAGTTTTTCCTGGATTCTTTATTCTTTAGTCTTCTTACTCGCTGTGCCCGCCAAACCTCTTTTTGCGCAGTTGGTCTCATGTTCTCAATCTTTTGTTCTCTGCGCCGGCTTGTCGAGCTCTGTGGTCTTTGAATCTGCCTTTCTAATCGCAGTCGCCGCTCTTCTCCTCTCTGAGCCCTTCTCGCCCGACTCTGCCGACCCCTTCTTCTGATGTCCAATTTCGCATAGGCAGGAAAAGCACGTTTCAATTTTGACACTGCAGCCTCTGATCTTTCTTGCTTCCCATCTTATTGCCGGCTGCTACAGCTTCAAGTCTGCCATTGAAAGGCTGACTCACACGCGTTGGTTTGACAGAGCCGCCCGGTCTTGCGAGAAGCATTTGCACTTCGCTTTCTTGCTCACCCGGCTCTCTCTATTGTCCATGGGGCTCTCCAGGTCCCGCGCCCCCGAAAGGATCCCCAAAACGCAGTGACAGACGGTGTTGAGGAGTAGCGATCACTCACTCAGCACCATGTCGCTGCAGCTCACCAACTGGAAGTCCATGACACATGTTTCTTTTCCCCTAAAAAAAAGCAAGTTTTTACACATTTTATCTTAATTTCATTTCATATTTCATATTTCATCTCCATGTTTTATTATCTATCCATTGATAAAATAAATCCCATATCAAATAACATTGTTTATCTTCCTGTTCTCTTATTTCAAATGTTAATTTACTCATTTCAGCACAGTCCAACATTTTCTTAATAATTTCTTCATCAGTAGATATCTTCTCTCCTTTCCAGTTTTCCAATATCTCCTTGTTTCTACACATGTCCACCACATATGGTAATATGATCCTGGGGTCTGATGACACTCCCAACATTTCTCCAATTTATTCTTGAACATTCTGGCTATCCTCGTCGGGGGTAGATGCCACCTGTAAAACATCTTATACAAATTCTCCTTATATGCTGTAGACATTGTCATTTTATAATTATGCGACCACAATTTTTGCCATTTCTCTAAATCAATACCATAACCAAAATTTTTCCCCCACACTATCATTGATTCTTTAACTTGTTCTTCTTCCAATTTTACCTCTAACAAATATCCATATAACTTTTTAATTACATGGTCATCAGAACCCATTAATATCTTAGCTAAGATAGTCAAAACATTATAAATACCTTCTTGTTTGAGATCTTCTCGATATCTAGAAAATATTTGCATATATGAAGATCAATCCATCTTAAATCCCTGGTCTTCTAAATCTTGTTTTAACTTAAGATCACCCTTTTCATCCAGTATTTCACTGTATCTAACAATTTGTTCTCCTCTAAATATCACTGGATATGAAAAAGCTTCAGTTGTAGATACCCAGACTGGAATCTTCAAATAATGATGTTTTTTAAACTTCTCCCAATTCAACCACAAAGCTTCATGTATCTGATGTCTTCTAAAGTACCCCTGTATTTTAGTTCCTTTATACCATAAAAAGGCATGCCATCCCATCAACAAATCGTGTCCTCCAAATTCAATAATCTAGTATTTCTTAAAGTTATACATTCTTTAAGCCACATTAAACTTGTTGCTGAAACCTTATGGGGTGAGGCCATTATGTGTGCCAACCATGTGTTAAATAATGTTGTACATTTATCTATGGGTGATTTACCATTTACATTATGGCATGGGAGTATCCTGATTGGATAACTGTTGTAACTGTATTTAAGGAGAGCTAAAATGTAGTCATTGTGGACATGCCACCATCGTGACCTGTTACCAGCGTGAACCTATTGCTGTTTCTGTATTTTTTTTTATTGAAAAAGTTTTACAAATACAAACTTTCCCCCTTCCCCCCCAACCCAACATTATAAAATACATATAAAAGACAATATATAATTTCATCCCACCCCCACCCTAGCCCTCCCACTCCACCCTCTTCCCTCCCCCCCTTGACTTCCATTATATGCAATGCTAATATTCCCAAACAATATATATGTTATTCAATCTTCCATATCTTTTTTCTATATTTACTAACATAATCATCTCAACTAAAAGCGATATAGTATTTTCTAGTCTGATACTTATTCTGTACATACTCAATCCATAATTTCCATTCCTGTATATACTTCTCATGCGTCTGATCTTTTAAAAAAGCTGAAATCTTTGCCATTTCTGCAAATCCAGCCATCTTCTGAGTCCATTGGTCAACGGTCGGTAAAACATCACTCTTCCAATGTTGGGCAATCAACAACCTAGCTGCTGTCACCATATACAAAATCAGTTTAGTTTCACCCAGTGTAAAGTCTTTAGCTATACCCAATAGAAAAAATTGCGGAGAAAATTGTATTTTTTTCTTTAAAACATTTTGCATAACCCACCAGATTTTTATCCAAAAAGCCCTCACTTTCCTGCAAGTCCACCAGATATGATAATATGTAGCATCTAAACAATCACATCTCCAACATTTTGGCTGCATATTAGGGTACATGCAAGACAATTTCTTGGGGTCTAAATGCCATCTATAAAACATTTTATAAAAATTTTCTCGTAAATTTTGTGACTGTGTAAATTTAACATTCTGAACCCATATTTTTTCCCATGTTTCCATCATAACTGGTTGAGAGAAATTTTGTGCCCATTTAATCATACAATCTTTAACTAGCTCATTTTCTGAATCCCTTTCTAACAGAACATTATAAACTCTCTTAATATGCATTGGACCTGTCCGCTTTATCTGTTCAACCAATTCTACTTCATATTCCATTAAACCAGTTTGTTGATCTTCTTTCCATCTCATCTGTAATTGATTGTACTGCAACCAAGTCAACGATTTCCCTTCTTCCAACAGCATATCCAAAGTCTTCAATCGCCACCTGCCCTCTTCAAAGTAAAGTAACTCTTTATATAAGAAACCCCCGAGTGACTTAATATTTGTATTCCACATGGTATCAGCAAGATCCAGCCAAAACGGAATCTTGTAATCCCAATTAATTCGGTGCTTCCTCCAGACTCTCAACAAGGCATTTCTAAGTAGATGACTATTGAACACTTTGTCCACTTTGTTATCATAAAATAGGTATGCATGCCATCCCCAAACAAGGTCGTGACTTTCTATATTCAACAAATCAGTCTTAGTTTTCCCAAACCAATCACTTAATTGTATCAATGCAGTTGCTTCATAATATAGTCGAAGGTTTGGGAGTTTAAGACCACCTCTCTCACGAGTATCTTGCATTATTTTCAGTTTGACTCTTGGTTTTTTATCATTCCAAATGAATTTATTCAGTCCTTTTTGCCATTCTAGCAATGGTTTGTCTGATTTAAGCACCGGTATCATTTGAAATAAGAAGATAAATCTAGGTAAAACATTCATCTTTACTGCTGATATTCTTCCAAGCAATGATAACTGCAGTTTCTTCCAGTTTTGCATATCTTTTTGTATCTTTTGCCACAGAACCTCATAGTTATTTTGAAACAGTTTAGCGTTTGAATCTGCGATTTGTACTCCTAAATATTTGACCTTTGAGACAATTTCAAAACCTGCCATTCTTTCCAGTTCCTTTTTTTTGCTCTCTGTCAAATTTTTGACAATCATTTTAGTTTTCTTCTGATTCAGCCTAAAACCAGATACCATGCCATAATCTTCTATAATATTTTTCATCTGAATTATTGAATTCATAGGTTGTGATAGGGTAACAACCAGATCATCTGCAAATGCCTTAGTTCTATAGTCCTCTTGCCTTATAGCTATTCCAGTCAAAGAGTTCGAATCCCGTATTGCATTAAGTAAGACTTCTAAGGTTAAAATAAATAATAGCGGGGATAATGGACAACCTTGTCTGGTGCCTTTTTGTATATTGAAATTTGATGTTAAACATCCATTTATGATAAGTTGTGCACATTGCTCTTAATAAATTGCACCAATCGCTTGTATAAACCGCTCCCCCAAATCCATTTTTTCCAAAGTCTTAATTATAAAGTTCCAATTCACTCGATCAAAGGCTTTTTCTGCATCCAAAAAAACCAGCACTGCAGAGATCTGTTTATTCTTATCTAGATAGTCCATTAAGTCTATAACTTGCCTAACATTCTCTTTCATATATCTGCCTTCAATAAATCCTGCTTGGTCATGATGAATTATCTTTTGAATAACTGGCATCAATCTGTTGGCTAGTACTTTTGCAAAGATTTTATAATCTGTGTTTAATAAAGATATTGGTCTGTAATTTTCTGGTTTCTTAAGACCTGATTCTTCTTTCGGGATCAATGAAACAAAAGCTGTTTTCCATGAGGAAGGTATCTTACCTCCTAGTTGTATATTACAAAATAAATCTTTAAGATGCTCAATCATTTCTTCTTGTAGAGTTTTATAATAAATTGCAGTTAAGCCGTCCGTCCCTGGAGCTTTAGCTGTTTTTAATTGTTTTATAGCAAAACTGATCTCCTCCACTGTTATCCATTGTTCCAAGCTTTTCTTTTGAGTCGTTGAAATTTTTGAAACTCTTTTGTTTTCTAAATATTCATCTATAGTAATATTCTGTATATCATCTTTAGCATATAACTTAGTGTAATATTCCAAAAAGGCTTTTTTAATTAGATCTTGTTGATAAACTTCTTTATCAGCATATTCAGTACTATCAATAATTCGTGTCGATGCTTGTTTCCTCAAAGTATACGCCAACCACCTGCCCGGTTTGTTAGCATTAGAAAAGGTATTATGCTTTGCAAATTGTAAGTTAGTTGCCATTTGGTCTGCTATAAGCATTTGGAATTGATCCTTCAAAAGTTTTATTGCCATTTGCAATTTTCCATCTGTTGGTTTTTGTATCAGTTGTTGTTCTTTCTTTTTTATCTCAGATTCCAGTTGTAATCTTTTCTTCTGTTGATTCTGTCTGTGTTTAAAGTTCATTTGAATTAGTACTCCCCGCATATATGCTTTACCTGCATCCCAAACTGTTTCGATAGGGGTACCTTTATTCAAGTTCAGTTGAAAAAACTCCTTTAGATGCTTTTTAAGTTCAATTATATTTTTTTCATATCTAAATAAATTCTCATTTACTCTCCAGGATCTTCTTTCTCTTTTGCCCATCTCGATTTCCATCCAGACCGGACTGTGGTCAGTCAAAGTCCTAGGAAATATCTTTATTTTCTTTAGTTTAGAAAGTAAGTTAGAAGTTAAGAGAAAAAAGTCTATTCTGGAAAAGGATTTGTGCCTGTCTGAGTAAAAAGTAAAGTCCAATTCATTTGGGTTTCGAACTCTCCAAATATCTTTCAATTCCAAATCCTCTTTCAGTTCAAAAAAAGCTTGTGGTAGTTTATTCCCTATTTTGGCCATAGTTTTTTTATCCAAAAAGCTGTTTCTGTATTTTGATACCTGGTCTAATGTGATCATGGTTTATTTATTCTGAACTGTTCCTGTTTGATATTTACAAAATCTGGTAAGAAGAATTTTGTATCTTTGGACTGATTGTGACTGGCTAAGACTTGGATTGATTAAAGACTATGAGATTGTTTTTCACTACAAAGTAAAAACTTTGATAAACCAGTTTATATGTATGTTTATTCATTATTGCTCTCAGCACCATTTCCATGTGCTCTACGCTCTGCTGGTTGTTCACACAACAATATCCTTAACATTTGTTATGGGCCCAGAGTCAACCAGAACTAACCAGAATTGCTCAGAGTTAAATAGAGTTATCTAGAGAACTAAGAATTAATGTGAATAATACAGACAACTGTGTTTGTGATATATAATCCAAGTGAAGATGGCACAAGAACAAGCATCAAATATTTCCATGATAACCTGGTTGGATGGAACAAACTATGTTTCCTGGTCTACCAAATGTAACCTACTTTTGCGTAGAGAAGGACTATGGGACATAGTTAATAATCCACCAGATGTAACAGCATGGAATCCTGATGATGATGAAGATGAGAAGAAATTAGCCAAGTTTACCCGTGATAATGAATGAGCTCTTTGCATAATTGGACTGACACTGAGTGACCAGCAGCTTGTCCACATTCGTGGCGAAGATTCTGCTGCTAGGTGTTGGAACAAGTTGAAGAGACTATATGTTTGTGATAGTGTGGGTGCTCATATATATCTCACACGGAAATTGTTTAAACAACATCTTCTTAAAGGTGGAGATATGATGAGTCATTTGGAATTCATGACCAGAATTTTCCAAGAGCTGCATGAGAAGGAACTTATTTTCTCAGAACTACAACAAGTTTATATAATCCTTTCTTCTTTGGACGATAGTTATGACGACTATGTTTCTTCACTGGAGGTTTTGACCAGAGATGAACTCACATTGACTGGCATAACTGGTAGGTTGTTGGAAGAGTCCAGAAGAAGACAAGAAAGAGGTCAATTGAGAGTGAAACAACCAAAAGAAGAAAAAATGTATTCAACTGCCTATTTTGTAAAACTATGTTTTGCTTGTGGGGCTAAAGGGCATATAGCTAAGTATTGTACGAAGAAGAAAATGTCTGTTGGGGATAATAATAGAACCAAAAAGAGTTGTAATTTAGCTGTATCGAGTACTACAAATGTTACCCATGATTGGTGGGTGGTTGATAGTGGTGCTTCTCAATCTATCACTAGGAATAGAAATAATTTTGTGGAATTGAATAAGAGTAACCAACATGTTAAATTAGCCAATGGTTGGAAAGTGAAGGTAGCTGGAGAGGGTGTTGCACTTTGATCATTTATTAATGAACCGTTGCCAATGTTGTACATTCCTGGGTTAAAATTCAATTTGCTATCTGTTAAATCTTTATTGCAAGTTGGGTTTACAGTAACATTTAAAGATGATAAGTGTTTAATTGAGAAAGATGAAAATGTTGTTACTGCAATATTAGAAAATGATTTATTCATTTTATGAGAGAACCCAGCATTAGTGGCTAATTCTAAGTCAGTTTATAGGAATGATAAACCACATGATGAATGTATTCATCTGTTGCATCGGAGATTAGGGCATATAAATTTCAGGATGTTAAAGAAAACGGTTCAGTTATCTGAAGGGATAAAATTACAATCATGTAGTAAATATTTGAATTGTAACACCTGTAGTCAGCAAAAAAGTAGGGTAACCCCAGCAAATCGTATCAATGGTTTTAAAAACAAAAAGCCATTAGAGGTAGTGTTTGTAGATCTGATTGGACCCAAAAAACCCAGCATAGGAGGAGCCTGCTATATCCTAAGCATTGTAGACCATTACTCTAGATATGGATTCTGTTATCTAATGAAAACGAAATCTGAAACATTCCAGCATATAAATAACTAGCTGCGATTTGTAGAAAGGAAACAGAAGTTTTAAGTAATGTGCTTAGTAACTGATAATGGCACAGAATTCACTAACCAAAGGTTAGAGAAATTTTTGCAAGAAGCAGGAATACAGCATAAACGTTCTGCACCGTATAGACCACAACACAACGCTTATGTTGAAAGAAGGGGTCAAACATTACAAGCCATGACTAGAACAATGTTGGCAGATGCTGGTTTGCCTGAAACCTTATGGGGTGAGGCTGTTATGTGCGCTAACCATGTGTTAAATAACGTTGTACATTCATCTACGGGTGATTTACCATTTACATTATGGCATGGGAGGAAACCAAACCTTAGTTACTTGCACACATTTAGAGCCCCTGCTTGGGTACATATTACATCTAATGTGAGGAGGAAGGAACAACAGAGAGCCAGAAAAATGTTTTTTGTTGGCTATGACTCAAATCATCGGTCCTATAGATTTTGGGCACCAGGAACTACTAGTGTTTACTGTAGTGCAAATGCAAAATTCCTGGAGCATGAGGGATGGGATAAACTTGAGTGTGCAAATTACAGAAAGGATGACAATATTGTTATTGAGCATCAAATGTTTAACGATACCCGTGATGAGGATATAGACAATGTAGTGTCTTCTATTAAGGATGAAGGAGAGGAAGTAGGTTTAGGGGAGGAAATACCTGTAATGAGTCCTGTATTGCCTAGGAGTTCTAATAGAGAAAGACATCCACCTGATAGATATAAAGCAACCGTGGTTTGTCAGGTTAACATAGAACCTTCCAATTATGAGGACATCAAGATGTATCCTGAAAAGGAGCATAATGCATGGCAGGAGGCAATGAGTAAAGAAATCAACTCATTAACTGAATTAGGAGTTTATGAAAATGTTAAATTACCACCTGGAGTGAAATTGATTGGTTGTAGATGGGTGTATAAATTAAAGAAAGGTATAGATGGGACTGTAACCTATAAAGCTCGCCTAGTAGCTCAAGGTTTTGCTCAAACTGAAAAAGATTTTGATGAGGTGTTTGCTCCGAGTTTAAGAGCTAGCACGTTAAGAACAATGCTAGTGTGGGCGGCAAATAAGAATTATAAAATTAACCATATAGATGTGGAGACGGCATACTTGCATGCTCCATTACGACATACCATTTATATGAGAAAGCCGTTAGGAGTTAAAACAAATAACCAAACTGATTGTTGGAAATTAAAAAGAAGCCTTTATGGTTTAAGACAATCAGGGTTTGAATGGAACCAGTGTATAGTTAAAGAGCTTAATAATATTGGGTTTCAGGAAGGTGTTGCAGACAAATGTCTCTTTAAAAGAGAGAATGATAGTTTAATGTCATTTTTGCTATTATTTATTGATGATATAGCAATAGTAACTAAAACTGATCAAGAAGCAATGGAGATTATTAGAAAGTTGCAAGATAAATTCAAGATCAGGAATTTAGGTAATATTAGACATTATTTGGGCCTTGATATTGTTTGAACTGCTAGAGGATATAAACTGTCTCAGTCTAGCAAGATAAGTCAGATGTTGAAACGCTATAGTATGGAGCTATGCAAGCCAGCTAAAACCCCTATGGCACAGGATTTTCAACATGGAGAAATCCAAAGTCCTGGATTTAGCAAGGAGATCTATCAATCTCTAATAGGAAGTCTATCATATATCAGCAATTGGTCGAGACCTGATATTTCATATAGCGTAAACCAATTAGCAAGATATAACGCAGAGCCAACAGATCGGCATTGGCAGGCCGCAAAGCGGATATTGAGATGTTTAAAAATGACAATGCATTATGCATTGTATTTGGAACCTAACTGTGATCTTATACTGAGCGCATATGCTGATGCCAGTTTCGTTACTGATTTGGCCACCAGAAAGTCTACATCAGGTATTGCGATAATGTTAGGAAACTGTCTAATTGGATGGAAATCAATACAGCAGAAACATATTAGTCTATCCACTATGGAAGCAGAATAGTCTATCCACTATGGAAGCGGAATTCTCATGTTTGTCACTAGTGTGTACTGATCTGATATATTATAAACAACTAATGATGGACGTTGGTTTGAAGGTAGATTATCCAATTATAATTTATGAAGATAACCAAGCTGCCATAAAAATGGTGACCAATTTGGCGGTTAAGACAAGGTCTAAGTATACTGACATTTGTTATTTAAATGTTCATCAGAGTATTCAAAGCGACATGGTCCAGCTGGAATATTGTATGTCCGAAAACAATATTGTCGATAATTTCATCAAAGCTCAGGGTGCAATTAAACATAAGATGTGTTGCGAAAGCTATGGCTTGAGAATATGAACCGGTCTATTGGCCTGTACAAAGGGGAGTATGTTAGGATATGGTGATGTAAATAATGCGGGTTCAGCTAGATGACCACTGAAGGACCCTCTTTATTCACAGTATTGTAAGAAAGAAAATGTGCTGGTTTGAGAGAAACATGTTTGCTGGAAAGTATATTAAAGGCAGTTAAACCCCATTATTGGTAATATATCTTCTGATGAGTCCTAGCTGTCACAGAAGGACAACCATATAGAGAATGTCTGAAAAGGCTCACTGTCATCCACACAAAAGACATGTATGGGGCAAAGAGTTAATTATCACCTAAGGACAGCAGTAAAAACTCCATTAGTACTTACAGAACTTAGGAAAGTGGTCCAGCTGAAAATAATCTTATAAACTAGAAGCTAATGGTTTAGTAATGAGGAAGTGTCCATTATTTTATAATAAATGTATGTTAGCCATATATGGAATAAATGTATGAGCTCATGTATTTGATACCAAATGTAATT